>JAOXYM010000018.1:23404054-23418148 GCA_028567055.1 Leptatherina wallacei
CTGACTTTCTAACTTCTTCCTGTAGTCCTCCTTGCACTTCTTAATCTTTGTTTTAAGTTGTTTTTGTGTTGTCTTCATATACATATATATATATACATACATATATACACACACACACACACACATACACACACATACACATACACACACATACACATACACATACATATATATATATACATACATATATATATATATATATACATATAAGGATTAAACAATGAGGATCAGTGCATCATACGTTTTTAATGCACGACAGGGAGTCTACAACACGCTGAAGTATAGGAAGTATTTTATATTTGCCTCAAGTTACTTTTCATGCTAAAAAAATGTTCCATGATGCAACGCGATTCTCTCATTCACCTGTTAAAAGCCATCTGATCTGAACCAGTTGATTAAGGCGTTGCTATGGTGTTGCTTAGCGGAGTTATATAACTGTGATTTAACTTGCCGAACTACGTGTGCATATATACGAAAATAATGCACGCCAGTTAGCATTAGAATTCTCACTGACTAGGGTATAAATATATACAGTCGTGCACAAAATTATTCCTCCTCTTCCATTAAAGAAAAGACAAATTTCTTAATAGTAATTCATATAACTGGAGACTGATAAAAATTATAATAAATATAAATTTGCTTAATTATAATTTATTGAAATAAGATAGTTTTTTAATTTAACTGAGCTGAAAAAATAACAAAAAACAAACAAACAATACAGTCCTGGACCAAAGAGAGCACTTTGCTGATGAGCAGTGGGCCAGAATACCTGTCGACAGGTGTAGAAGTCTGACTGAGAGTTACAGAAAACAACTGATTGCATTGATCGCCTTAAAGGATTGCTCAACAAAATATTAACTTATGAGTGACGTAACATATTTTTATTTCTCATATTTTTTGCTCGTTTATTAAAAATATTTCTATTGAACCACAATTCAATGACAATGTCAGGATTTTCATCAAATTTGTATATATCATTACTTTTGTCAGTTTCAACTTATTTCAGTGACAGCTGATTTTTTTCCTTCTTTAATGGAAGGGTATGAATAATTTTGTTTACGATATATATATATATATATATATATATATATATATATACATACACATACTGGCTGTTGTAAATGCGCACCATACCGATTCATCAAAGAAAAGCAAGAGGACAGGAAGAGAGGAAAAGAAAAAGAAGCAAGAGATAAGAAAAGAGTCAGCCCCAAACTGACTTTTACTCAGAGGACAGATAAGATGCAAGATGGATGCAGAGTACAAGTCATTCTGAATTTCCTACCACCTTTCCTTCACACAATGACATTTCCCAACAGGGCTAAAGAAGAGAGCTTTGTAAAAGATGAGGTTTTTATTTTTTTTCCTCACTATCACATCATTTCTAAAATTTAATATAAGAATTATATCTAATGAGGAATATAGTTTTCATACATACCCTACCGCCTCCGTGTGTGTGCCTTTTGTCTGACTTCAGCCTTTAAGGAAAAATGACATGATCTATTTACTCAATAGTAAAACAAACTCTCCGTTGATTTACAGGATTATGTCCTGAAATGATTTAAAGCACCCAACTCACCTTCTCTAAATTTCAGTTATCACAGTTTATTTCTTACTTGTGGGAAATGATGAATGCACATTCCTTGCTAGCTGTATAAGCTTCTACAATCAATACATGAGCTAGGGACAAGTTATCTCTGTTATCATCCTTCACCTCAAGAGGCAGGTAAACTAAACAAGTTATAATCCTTTATTCCACAGATACGAATACCCAGCTAATAAATACCACACTTCTTATACTACGGCAACGCATTTTTCTTCGGCTGTTAAGAGTTTTGTTTTTTTTTACCTTCTGATTATGTTTTTTTTTGTTTGTTTTTTCAAATTCCAATTATAAATGTTTCCTTTGCTGCACAGAAATCATTTTAGTACCTGCTTTTTCAGACACAGCACAGACAAGAAACTTTATATGTGAGTCAATTTAAAGCATTAAAACAACAATCCCAAAATTTCAAGAGATATTTAGCTCCATCAACTTTAATTAAATGGCTGGGGATGGAGGAAATATCTAATATTCAGATTCATCAATATGCTGAGAGGGAAGATTCTGAATCAGTTCACAAATGTCAAAAATGGATTTTCCTACAAATAATCTGACAAAGTAATGTTGATTAAACATAAAAGAATAGAAGCCTCTCTGCTTTAAGCTGGTATATGGAAACAGTGACATTTAAAAGAAAAAGACAACACATTCCAAGTTCCCTGGATCCTGGACAAATAAAAAAATCCAACCTGGTTGTTTATCAAGATGAACCTTATGATTTCCATGATGCGATAAACATGAACGGTATAGTAGAATTGAACAATGAAACTGGAATCCCTTGTAAAATGTGGAATATTGTGGAATTTCCTCTTTTCTCAGTGTCTGAGTCAATTGAACAAGAAAAGCTTGTGTTGGAATTAGAAGGGTGTTTATGGCTGGATCATATAAAGAGTCTACAACTCCTCAATGCAGCAGGACCAGGTTCCAATCCTGGCCTACGGCCCTTTGCCGCAAATGCTCCCCAATAAAGGCCTCTAGAGCCACTAAATTAAAAAAAATGGACATTTAGGTTATTTTCCTTTTGAACTATTAAAATGTTATACACCCACCACTGGATTTTTAGCATTCCCCAGGAAAATCTATGGTCATGTAATAAAACACTTAATTTGGGGAAAAATAGAAACAAAATATAACAGATTTCATAGGACCCTACAATTATCAAATCAAACCTCTATGGTCACTTAGCTACATACAACAGTAGTACAGGCAAAATTAAACTGTTTCTCCAGGGACCAATTAAAAACAAATAAAAACAAATATATCTATACTCGTCTTATAATCACAATTCAGCCTCCTGAATTGCAATCAAATCGAATCATGATGTTCTTAAAGCTTCTCACCATTATAGACTACCGGGGTTAAAGTGTTCTTGCACTTTTTTTTTTTTTTTTTAGTAAAGCAAGGATTGAAAGTCAGCTGGATGTCAGACAGAGTTCCTAGAGACAAACACAGAGGAAGAGAAAATCACAATCATCTCTGAGACAGATCCGAGTGTGTATTAAAGAAAAGCTGACGGTAGCAGAAGATGATACGAAAGCAGAAAAATACAGTAGCCGCCCATGCTGTGAGAGGAGTTTTAACACCCAGCTGCTCTCCACTTTGGCTGAATTAAAATTTCACAACGGGGGATCCGCCTCACTCTCTGCGCTCCGACTTAACCAGTGCAGTGTAAGATGTCGAGTGACAGGCTTTAATATCCTGTTGATAGGATTATCTTTAAGGCATTTTTGCCTAATCTGAGCCTAGACAGCACAGAAAAACAGAATAAAGCTAACCCTAAAAAGACCAATAAGATTTTGTGGATTTTGGGGGGAAAATTATAACTTTGTTCAAGCTATGATGGAAAAATAGTAATCCTCAACTATAAAGATGGTTCTTAATCCAAACATAAATCATACCAATATTTAATTTAAAGCAGCTTCTGATGCTCAAGAACCAGGTTTATATGACTTTTTGGATTGTTTTTGTTCTTATACATGTGAGAAGAAAACTGGAGTCTGGTGACAAAAATGACAAAGAGTATAAATACAATGAGGTTGAACACATCCGATGTCTAATTTATTTGTATATAAAAAATCTTAAAGAGAAGCAAACACTTGAAAATATTATATGTTTGCTATTTTGTAATAATGCCATTCCTGTTGTGCTACACATCATGGCAAAAACTTTTTGCACTAAACATGAAAATATTTCAGTCATATGCGAGTGAAGAAAGCTGTGGAAGACTTCAGGATAAGTACTGTTTCTCCAACCTAAAACACTTCTTTGGGTATCACCGGGGAGCTTGAACTGACATTATAAAGTACAAAAAAAAAGAAGAGATAATTAAGAACTAAAATCCACCTCAATCTTCATTCAAACATTCAATGGATATCTTGGTCTGTTGCCTAGCTGGGTCATAAGATGGACTGACTCAATGGTTCCCAAGCTTTTCTGCAGGGCCCCCCTTTTCATTTAATAATGTCAACCCCCCCCCTTCTTCTTATGTGATAAAGAAATGTGCCACAAAATAGTCTTTTATTTGCTGCTACTTCGTTAGCTATCGTTAAAACCATGTCAGTGGCAGAAGGAATTATCAATCCCTCTGCTGTAGTGTGAGACCTTTTAAACAAGGACACTCTGCTATTTACAACAGCTGAGTCATTTAATTCTAAAGTAATCAACAGGTTTTTCTTTCATACAGTCAGATGCTGATATTTTGAGACATACAACACACTGTGGGTCTCTCTTCATTACCCACCATTGACCATTACCATTACTGGACATTAGGGCAAGATATGCCTCATCATCCTTTCTTTATTCTTGGTTGTTTAAATCTCAGTTGTTGATTCATCATTGTTTGTCCATTGATACTTTAACAAGTCTTTCCATGTTTAACTAGCAGTGCAAAGACTATAAGTTTTGTCTTGCCTCATAACTCGCCACCCAGTTTGGGAACCACTGGACTATCTAACTGGACAAACACTGCCCCCTATTACCATACTACTGGCTACTAGTTCAGGTTTCTAGGATCCCCCATCTTCCAAAACCTGCAGTGGACAGCCAACACAGATGGCATCAAAAAGACCCCGGCAGGGGATGTACTTCCTGTGTCAGCTCAGGAAGTTCAACCTGCTGATCCAGTTTTACACTGCAGTCATCAGTCAGTTCTCTGCACATCCCTGCTAGTCTGGTTTGGCCCAGCCACCAAACAGGACAGACGCTGACTGAAAAGGACAATCAGGACTGCAGAGAGAACCGTTGGTGCCAAACTACCCTCCATCCAGGATTTATTCACCTCAAGAGTTGGGAAGCAGGCAACAGACATCATTACTGGCCCATCACACCCCGGACACAACCTGTTCGCACTTCTCCCTTCTGGTAGGTGCCACGTAACACAGTATGCCAGCACACCCAGACACAGGAACAGTTTCTTCCCACAGACCATCGCTCTGATGAACGCCTGAATCTGTCATACAGCGTCACAACCATCTGACACCAAATCACCCATCTCCACTTGTCACACTGTCAAACTTTGATCACAGCAACAATCATTTGTATTTTCAAATTTTATGAAAACATGCGAATTGTGTGTCTGTACCTGAAACTTTCCACCTGGGATTGGATTATCTCACACATTTACTAATGCCAGGTCTCATCAATATACACTTGAAATGATTAATACTGTTTATCAAATCCATCTTGGTCTATTTTGCTTCATAATTTTTAAAAAATGTTTGTAGTGTTTGACATCATTTTGCTACTCTCAGGAATTCTTTCAGTGCTATAAACTTTTTGCTGATTCACAGTCACCCAGGCAACCTAGTCTAGATTTATATACAGTGCATGTCTAAGCTCATAAGACAGCAAGACTCGTGAATCTCCCCGTGTGTGTGTGTGTGTCTGCTTTAAAGAAAATATAAGAAAGCTAGAACTATGGGCAGCTTGCCAACCCTGTTGACCTTGGACAAGAAAAGAAAAGACAAACACACACACACATACACAGATGTCCCTGTCACCAACACACAACAAGAACGACCTGCAACAAATGTCCCTTATGAAGAGGAGGATGACGAAAATGCTGACGTCAAGGGGAGCCGGGCCTCGCGCACACATTCACAAGCTCACACCGATGTAAACTGGCAGATGCAAGACAAGCATGCACAAACGCACCAAAACACGCACGCAGACACAACCACACACACCTGATATGCGCCTGAATATCTAACCGACCCAGCAAAATCCCCCAGCGGCCACATACTTTCATGAGGAAGAAGAGCAGCAGGATGACAAAGACGCTGACGTCGGGGTGCAGCCAGGCGGCGGAGCGGCCCAGACCGACCGGGGGAGGAGATCCTGAAATCTTCGTCCATGTGAAGTTATCAAACAAAGAGTTGATGCACTCTCGGGGCATCAGCTGTAGACAGGTGGGACAGGAGGCGGAAAGAGGAAGAAAAAACAGAAGCAAGTGGTTAGAAATCTAAATCAGACGGGCAGAGAGGGAGGAATGGATGTTGGTTAAAAAGAAAAAGATAACAAGAGTGAAAGCAATGACTGAGGAAAAGGGAAAAGGAGAAGAAAAGAGGTGAAGAGGTAAGTCAAAGGTACGGGGGGGAGAAAGGATGGAAGAGGACAATGAATGAAAGGGAATAAAAGGGTCAAAAATGAAGGGGAAATAAAAGGTTATAAAGGTTAAGAGTCAGAGAGAGCAGAGGAAGAAGTTTAAGGTAAGAAAAGAGGACAAAAGCAGGGGAAGAAAGGAAAAACAGATTAGACAGAAAAGGAAACAAAAAAGGTGAAGAGGGGAAGAAAGTCAAGAAGGAAAACAAGCAGTAAATCATCTAGAAATATGGAAAGATGGGCACGGGTGACTCATTCCATTTTGATGAGTCATGAATGACTAATTCACTTTAACCATTTTGCTCTGCATTTACATAGAACTCTGAATTGGCACAAATCACAGTACCTCCCACATCTGCATTACACCTCTATGGGGGGGGGGGGGGGGGGGGGGGGGGGGACACCAGCACCACTTAGATCTTTCTGTTTATTCACTTCCTTCTTGCATTAGGGTTGAATTACAGCCCTGAAATGGATTGTTTCCAATGGGAGTGAAAATGTGAGGATAACCCCTGTGAGAAGCTGCTGAGAGCCTTGGCAGAGCTGGATGACATGCCTCTCCTCTTCATGTTTTTTTTTAAGTTGTGGGTTCAAGTTTAGTCCACAAACCTTTCAGCATCTAATCTCCTCTGGTTTTGCTACCTCTCCTGTCATTCTGCACTGAGCTATCAAGTTGGATTTCATCCTATAAAAGCTGTATATGCACTCACAGAGGAGAAGGAATGGAGGATCCATTCTACACCACTGCTATGAGGGGAAATGATCTAAATTAATATCCCCTCACTCCACTACTGTGTTAAAAAAATACTGAGCATTTGTTAAAAAGGTGTGAGGCATTTCTACAGTGAGGGTGTAAAGCACGTTAAGGTGTTACTGACTGACATATGCACACACACGGACGCACTCTCTCACACACCTGGTTCTTGCTAAGTGGTCTATTCTGAGCATCTGTGAAACACATGATGAGCCTTTAGTTCTGGCTTAGTGGGCTGTTGATACACAGCTATCTGAGATTTCACCTTGAAGCTCATTTTGTACAGCAGAGAAGGCTACAAGACACGCTGGCTCAATTCATGTAGAAACAAGGGCACTGACTTCACAATGAGGCCACAGATGCACATTAATATGGTGATTGTGTTCAAATATTCGATATACACAAATCAGCCAAAACATTAAAACCACTGACAGGTGAAATGAGTGAAACAAGTCACACTGGTCACATTGACCTTTAGTTCTGCTATATGGCAGCATCACCCATGTAAACATGGTTGCCTACGCATACGCAGCAACATGCCCTGCTACATCACACAAGACAACTGCTCAGCAGCTGCTCTACAGACACGACAGAGAGAAAACAAAAATGACATACAAACTCCATAGATCACATTGGCTACCTTTACATTCACAGCAATATTACAATATTCACCAATCAAGACTGTTCTCTGAATCAGATTCAGCCACAGAAACAGCATTTTCTAATTACCTTGAATAAAAAAATTCAAAGGAGCAATAACTGAGTTAAGTTACATAAAGTATGCCACCCTTAGACCAAGAGTACTTGCTTTTGAACCTTGCGTTTGCGAAGGCAACCAGTTCTATTATGAGTTATTGTCAGAATATTCCGACTTTATTCTTGAAATCTGTGAAAAAAAAAAGTTTTTCTTAAAGTGGCCCTAATACTCCGTCGTATAAAATATATTTTGATACTTTAGTAATTATTTGTAATTTAATACAAATGGAAGCGATTGTGTTAAATCAGCATGTGATATCATCTCATATCAGTCACTGGCTCCTGAATCATATGAGATTGAAATTGTATTGTAGCAGAATTTGTGATGTGTAAATTGTGATCAGCTCAAAATGTAATACTGTATTATGATTTCTACCCCTATAGAAATGCCCCCTACTAATCCCACTACAACTAGCTTATCAGAGTTTTTATTATATCTATGTAATGAAAATATAATATATTTTATCTTTTCATGATGCATGCTGCCTTCCAACACACCGATCCACCAAACTGATGAATGACTTTGGGCCTGGTTTTTCACCAAAATAAACTCATATAATAGCAACATCTCTCATACATGTTTTATTGGTCATGACCAAATAGATGCAAAAAATGATGCATTTCACTGGAAAAACACTTCTTCCTCTGCTCGATTCCCTTTTTTGCTTCGCTTTTTGCATGTTCAGGACATTTTTGGGCTGAAACCTTTTGCCAGTGGGTGATTAGACACCAGCCAATGACAGCATGCAGGTGTGAGGACCATAAATTTGCACCTCCCTGAGTTGGAGCCCTGATCATTCTCTCTCCTGTTAGTTGCTTCACACACATTCACGCTTGAAGAGCAGAACAGGGACTTTTACGTTAAAACATCTGATGCAGCACCTTCCTACGAGGCTGTGTGGAGGCAATCTTTAAAATATGATGTGGATCAAAGGTCTTCAACAGCTGGTAAAAAAAACTCTGGTTTCATGACCAAATAAAGCCACAGATTTGGTCATTTTCTTCTCCAGATGCTTCTAAAACACCGCTTTTTTTACCTCACCCTTGTCACAACATAGTTATTCTAATGCAGTTTAATGCAAGAAAACAAATTAATGCAACTGCTTCTAGCAATTATAGAGTTTTAAAACACTCAAGATATGCTTTGAGACATAACAGAGCTCTGACCATAAAGAATCTTCCACATATGCATCGTGAAATTTCCACACCATAAAAATAATGGTCTGTACATTTTTTCTTTAAGCCTTTTTAGCCTTTTCCACATTTAAATGAATCCATTTCATGACCCAATTATTACTGCCTGACCAGCGCTTGTTGCTGTTTGAGCACACAACAAAAGCAAGTTAGGAGGCTCACTGCAGCACAGGAAGGTCACAGTTTGAACTTCAATACCAAAAAAATCCTGTGATGTTGAATCAGTTAGAAGGTACAGAGCTGCCTCCCATTTATCTCATGCCTGCCTGTGATGGTGCTTTACACCAAAGGAAAACTAAAGAGAAACTACTAAAAAGATCTCTGACTGTTGGTGGCAGTTTTTTTTTGTAATGTGATCTGGATGGAGTATTCAACAAACCTCGCCTTTCAGGGGATAATGTATGATTGCCTGAGGATATACTGTTTATTAGGCACCAAAGTTTTGCTCCATTTTGTTAAGGAAGCTGTGTTTAGATACATATATTACCCAAAGGTCTTCAAAAGCTTATTTAGAGTCAACATAGCAGATATTCATATATAGATTTCATGTAGAAATGCTTAAGAGACAGAATGGATTGACAAGGTCAGAACTCTGACCTCTCCTGCCATGAACTGTCCGAATCCAGGTGGGAAAGTCAAGGTGGAGATAACGAACGTAACCACAGCAGGAAAGACCAGTCGACTGGAAGAAAAAGAAAAGAAAACAGAATGGAATGGGGTGGTAGAAATTGCAATACATTCAATTTTCATAATCAAGCATACAGAGACTTACTGTTTAATCAGGCAGCGGGTCATGGCGTTTGGTCGTCTCATAAACAGAACCACTCTTCTGTTTAGATAAACAAAAAACGCCCCCAGAAACCCACAAGAGATCCTGCACAAAAACAAAAACGTATCAAATTAAGTTAGCTAGTCATTTTTAACACTTTCAATGAACTACAAGTGAAAATGGCCCGTTAAACATCCTTGGAAAAAAAACATTTATTAGAAAGTATTACAAAAAAACTTCTTTAACCAACACTACATAAGCTTCTGACCTTAAGGGCACATTCACACCAGAACAGTCCGGTGGACTCGGTTTGATTGGGCGAGGAATTCCCAAAAATTGGTTTGGTTCGCTTTCACACCGCACTTTACTCAAGCATACCAAACCACCTCCACCATGTCATGCAGTAACCACAACTGCTCACTAGGGGCAGTATTCTGCAAAATGACCGCTGCAACATGTGGGCAAAGCATTTTCAATTTGCATATTTTGAATAATTGAGTATAAAACAATAACTTGGATCTTTAAGGAAAAAATATTTATATAACTAAAAGCCATGTTTAAATTTGAGTCTAATCACTTTACTGTATTATTTTAAAACATATGATTTATGCTTTATTTGCACCGTGGGTCTTCTATGCAAGTGTGGCCTTATTACTGCCATAAAAGGCAGGTAGAAGAAGAGAGTAATGCAAAAACAGATGATGGTGCATTAATCAAGTTTGTCAAAGGACTGAAAAGATGAAGATGTGAAGTGATTCAGACACAATATGAAGGCAAGAAAATAGATAGAAATCACTAATGACGAGCAAAGGCCCTCAGAGCTGCACCAGAGTTGATTGTTTAGGTCATTTAGCCAACTGATATAAATGTAGTATCCAACAAGACAGGAACAGAAGGCATCTGAGGTGATTCCCATCTCCAACTTGAACGCTACATGTTAGTAAATGTTGGAGCTTGTTTTTCTTTTTATCTAAGCATATATGTCTGCCATTTACAGTTGTCTCAGTTTGCTAATCACTCACCCGATGATGGCAAATGCTGGTAGCTCCTGCAGGTCAAAAGGAAAATCCATACGAAAGTTTGTCCTGAACAGAGCAGTGATGGTTACTAGGAAACAAAGAAAAGTTGAAATGTTGAAGTTCATGTCATCAGTTATTGATTTAACCACTAAATGGATCCCAAGTAGTTGTTTCATCAGAACAAAAGTCAGCTCGAGCCTTGAAACAACCAAAATTATTTGCTTTACCCTATGGCAACAGCTTGTGTTTTCTTCTTCCTTTGTTACTCATTAATGTATTTTTTTCTAACAATAAACACATTAAATAAATAAATAGACATTAAAAAAAAACCTGCTGTTAAATGATGGAGAAGCACACCATCTAGTGTCACATGTGGTAATAACACATATACATACAGTTTGTCATCATAAAGAAGTGATGGATATTGGAGTGAGGTCGCCCTCTGGTGCAAGTCTAAGAAAGTGGAGGTAACATGATAATACCAAAGAGATAAACTTAATACTTTCCCTCCCTTTCATACCTGCATCTTTGTTAAACACAGACAGCACTCTAAAGATGAAGGCACTAAATGTAGCAGCAAAGTATCCTCTCCAGTAGTTTCTGACAGCAAAGTATGTGGATGTTACCTCGATACTGAAGAGCACACCTGGCGGAGAGAGAAAAAAGGCACAATGGGCCGATAAAGTATTAGACAGGTACATCAGCATTTCTAACAAATTAGCTAATCCAAGAGGATACTTAAAACTATGCATGAACATTACAGGATATTTTTCAGCTTTAAACTTGTTCAGTTTCTTGTTTTGGTTTTTACTTTAATTTCTTCAAAACAATTTAGCTGATGATATATGAGAATCCCCAATTCTAAAATATGACAATCTAACATGTAGTCCAGGGAAAGGAGAACAGAAAAAGAAAGAATGGGAAAATAAAATAAAACAATTAAAAGAAAAAAATTATTAAAATAAAATGATTGAAATGAAAAAGAATAAGATCAAATTAAACAAAAGAAAATAATTGATTAAAATGAAATTTAATAAGAATAAATTACATCAAATAAATCAACTGAATAAAACAAAACTATTGAAATCAAATAAAATAGGATCAAATAAAATAAAATAAATTCATTGATTTAAATAAAATTAAATTAAATAAAATAGGATCAAATAAAATGAGAGAATGAAAAGGTCATGTACCTCCAAGTGGAGTACCAAAGCAGCAGCCCACCCCAACTGCACAGCCCACAGTGAGGATGTCAGTATAACAGTATGGGTTCTACTGATCCAGAGAGGGAGGAGACAGCATTAAACAGTAGAAAAGTATCACATACATGAGGAATATCTCATGCTGTACACAGTCTTCATTATCAAATTGAAATATTTTATGGAAAACCGATGTGTTTCCTGACGTCAACTTACCTGATAAACTCCTGAAAAGAACGTCATGAAGCGGCTGAGAACGGCTGCACAGATACTGGCAATATGGACAAAAGGGCCCTGAGAAGAATACAACAAAAAACTAAATTAAAGGAAGCAGTAAGGCATTGGGATCAATAGTTTACAGATGTTTAATCTTTTTGTTTACTTACCTCTTTTCCTACAGGCATGCCACTGCCCAAAGCCGCAGTCAGACCAATGACTTTGGCAAAAAAGGCTTTGATTGTTAGATATTCCTTTAGTACTACCCCTCTCAGGATGGTCTTCAACTCTGGGATACCAGAACCTTTGATGGAAGGTGAGACAGAGTTTGTTTAAACCCCAAAGACCTTGTAGAATTTAAAGCACTTGTGTACCCTTACATCTTTAAGCTTTCTGGTGTGGTGAAAGACCAAAACTATGACTACACTCTCTTGTAAAAGGAAGAAGTACTCCCTTGATTCCCTTATCAAAATCAGGTATTATCGCCCCTGTTCAGAAGAGATGGCAACCAAATGTTTGGATGAGTGTCTGAACACGTTAGGCTTAATTTTAAATGTAATAAAATATTGTTATATCTCCGGGATTGCATCTATGAACTCAGCCTGGTGTTGTAAGATACATAGACAAAAGTAATGTCCAACATTTATCCATGACAAGCTTCACTGGAGCTTCAATGTAAAGTCTAATCATAATCAAAGCAATAACATCTTAGATACACACTGATTGGCCCATCCTGTGCAAACCAATGGATCTGAAGTGTGGCCAAAACCATATGCCAGAAGGGAGCTCCTTTCCTTTCTGCTTCCTCAGCTACCCTGAAGTAACAATTCTGAAATATTCAGCCAACTAAGAGGCAGCTGCACACAGAGAAACAGATGATAAAGAAATGAGAAAGATGAGAAAGCAGGGAAGTACAGACCAATAGCTTGAGGAGCAACCAGGTGACAGAAAAGGGAGGAGAAGAGGATAAACATCATAGGATAGGAAACCCAGGCCAGGTACTGCAGGGGGATGTTCCCCCTCAGCTCCCCGTGAATCCATTTATAAGCTGAATAGGAATGGATTAGAAAAAGGAAATTGACAAGAGACATGAGCCAATCAGAAGAAAAGTGGAAGAATAACCAAATTAGATGAACATATAGAGATGAAAAAAAAATGATGAATACATAAGAGGAGTAAAAGAAAGGTGAATAAGAATAAAAACAAACATGGAAAAAGGGAAAGAACCAGCATATTTAATGTAATCTTTCAAAAAGGCGAAGTGAATAAATGTTAATCAGAAAGGTTTCTGTAAAATGGTGTGAAGTGAATGAACTAGTCTGTGTAGTATCACCAGACGGTGGCAACAAAGGTTACCGTCCTATCCTAAACTAGATCTCTTACCCAAGGAGACAAAAGATGACAACAAATACTTCTTTCAGTTATCATTTCACATCTGGTTAGATCTTGATCAGTCACATGAGTCTCTGACCTGAAACAGCTGGTAAGTTGGTACTTAAAGCTGTTGATTTTTACCAAGTCTAATTCAATTCTAAAAGTTGTTCCCAATCCCACCTAATGTGAATCTAATCCTCTTTGAAGTAGGTCAAAATCACCACACTTAAGCAAATGGTGTTTCCATTAACCTTTTCTTACTAACATCTTCTGAACGCAATGCAAAAATGGCAATTGAAACCAAGCCAGAGGGGGTTTCCTGTCATTGGCGCCGACATCTTTGCTTTTATTTCATGTCCTGAAAATGTGGTGATCTCTATAGATGTACCTTGCAGACTCTTTGCACTAGCATAGTCCATTGTCCAGCTGACTAGTGCCATTGTAATACCCAGCAGAATCAGGAAGATCCAGTCCTCTCCCAGCCTTGTCACAAGGAATCGCTGCACTCGTGCTATACAGTCTGTAAAAAGCAGACAATCACAAAAAAAAGGGTAAATAAAGCTTTTATTCACCCCTTCCATATATATATACATATATATATATATATACAC
>JAOXYM010000018.1:23418248-23432831 GCA_028567055.1 Leptatherina wallacei
ATATACATATATATATGTATATATACATATATATGGATGGATACTATTCAGTACTGCTAACCTCTGCATTTGGAGTAGGAGCGCTTCTTCTTCATAGACGAGGTAAGATCTTGTTCAGGTGTTGGCTCATCAGTACCCTCCCTGTACATGTTGGACTGATATTTAGTCCTCTGCCTGCTGTGATGGCCGTGACCATGGCGACCATGCCCATGCTGTGTCCTCCCATGATTGTGATGGTGGTTACCATGTTTCTTGATCTGTCTCTCTGTCAGCAGACGTGTGGCCTCCCGTCTCCCTGAGCCTCCTTGGTGCTCTTGGTACTCCCCATAGAGCTGTAAGCCAATCAGTGGACCGGCCCATTAAACAATAAATACACAAGAAGGCTAATTATTCATTCATTCACATCAACCTGCAACAGTAACTCTAAGCAAGAATGTAAAGTGTGAGAATGTGGAGTGTGATAGTACTCTGACAGAGGAGCATCTATTTTAAAAATAGATGGGACCACATTGACCCACGCAGCTCTAATGGAAGCGGAAATATGGGCTCTCTCTCTTGATTTATCACCTCTGGACAGGTTCCCTGAAAACTACCCGGGACATCTGGGGAAGATATAAATTTTCATCCTGGCCTGTCTCTATCTCTCTACCACTAGTAAACACGTCTAAGCTCACACCGAAAGATTTTCTCATTTTTCCTTTATTTTTTTTTAACAAAACATCTCAAACATCCAACATAAACCTACTGAAGCACATTCTTCATTTTTCTCCTCCTAGTTAATTTTGTGTAATTAAAGTTAGAGGTACTCCTTGTCAACTGAAGTAATGCTGTGATGTGACACTAGAGGTCTCCAAAGTTGAGATTTTAAATAAAATGTTGATTATGTTAGACAGTTCTGTCCACACAAAAAGTCTTTACATATCCAGTGTACCAGCTATACTCAACCACACATGGTATCAATTAATTTACATATTTAAGCAAATCGGAATTACATATAATTGCATCAGTGATATACATTGTGTAATATTCCTGCTATGGACAACAAATATTTGACTGGGGCTCCTATGTGTTCCTGGTACTGTAACAGATGCAGACAATTGCACTCCAGGAATATAAGCGACAAGCTGGTAAGTTGTGTGTGGTGCTGATACTTGTGATGTCCATGCAGTAACCTTTCAACAGCTTCTAATGTAGCAGGTTCATGGACAGGGCAGTTAAAAGATGGATGGATTTAGATAGAAAAACACACACGAGCATTAGGCATTGTAGAATCCGTGTGTGCTAGTGTGTGTGTGTGAGTGTGTGCAGAAATGTCAGTCAATGCACTGGGAAACTTAATGAGCATAACACACAGTGTGTTGTAACTGAATGCCAGCACAAAACAAAGACCCATATGTGGCCGGAGGTGAGTTCTCCCCTGGCCACTCCCTGGCACTGTGCCAATCCTGCCAACAACACCACAATGTAGTCAGACTGCGAGTTGCTTTTGAGGGGGCCCGTGGATGGTTGTTGGCAGCTGCGGAGCAACGAAAAGAGCGGTACGACCGGCACGTGCGAGATGCACCGTTTTCAGTGGGACAACAGGTGTACTTGAGGGACCACAGTGGGAGAGGGCGTCAGAAAATCCAAGACCTCTGGAGTACAGTCATCTATGAGGTTGTGAGGGCCCCAGTTGGCGAAGGGGCTGTTTATACAGTCGCTCCTGTGGATGACCTGGACAAGATTAGAAATGTGCATTGCAACATGCTAAAGGCAATAGTTCTGCCTGAAAAGGCAGTTTCTCTGCGGCGGTTGCCTGCTTTGCCTGCTCTGGCAACAGAGGATGCTGAGTCCGTTAGTGAGGACGACTTCTGTCTTCTGGGGCACCTGTTCCACCATTGGCAGCTGTTCCGGGTGTCTCAGGCACTACACTTCCCTCGGTCCCTCCAGCTGGCCAGCCAGGATCTGGCCAGCATGTTAGACTCATCCCAGACATATCACCTGTTCAGAATGTCCTCTTCCGCCACTTTCGTTGTCCCAAGCTGACCAGTTGAGTAATGCTCATCAAGTTCTTCAAAGAACAGCTCGTCCCACAGCTGGCCGTCATACAAATGTCCATCATCTTCATCGATCGACTGACCATAGTGGAAATGTTGCTGGTAAGACTTAGGTCTGGCAGCCAACACTCAATTACTCTCCTTATATCTGGTTAGTGCTCGGGTGATTTGATCATCGTCGGATCGACGATGCAAAAGTGGGGGGTACATGTGGCCGGAAGTGAGTTCTCCCCTGGCCACTCCCTGGCACTGTGCCAGTCTTCCAACAACCTTAATTAGTGGGCGGCTCCAGGCGTCCTTTAAAAGCGGATGTGTTTAGCCGGCCAACATCTTCTTACGATCTCCTGTGGTGGCTGTGGTTTGGCGTGGACGGATATTTTTGTGCATGTGCCACCAGTCAGGTGGAAGCTTCTCCGTGCAGCGTGGCTGGCTGCTGCGGGTGAGAACGGGCTGTTGCGTGACCCCGCGCGCATTAATAACTGTCTGCTCCGGTACGTGCTCACTTTTGCTTTGTGTGCCTTCTGTTCGGCCTCTCGCTGATTTCATCCTTGTGCACCGTATAGACCACTGCATATTGAAGCGCAATCTGAGGTTTGCGCTTGCCCGATTTCCAGGGCAGTGCCCACTTCCAATAAGTGGTATGTATGAGCAGATTTCTTGATTTTTAATATCTTTAAGAATTCATTTTTATTAAAATAAATCCCTCTGCCTTCTCAGAGGCGCCTTGGACCATCTCTGGCCTGTGGTATTTAAAATAACTGCCTTTCATATTACACATACAACAAAAGGCACAGTGGTCTTGACTTGGTAAAAGGTCCTCTAGGTGGTTGGGATCAAAACTAAAGAAGTCCTACAGATAATTACTGTAATCACTGCACAAATGTAGCGAAAAACTAAAACATTAGCACATTCTATCTCTCAAAAGGAGTACACTACCAATCATTTCATAAACTGTAAAACTTCATTTGTCATCTACAGGCTAAAATGTCCAACATGTAAAGAATTTACATGAGTAAAGCTAAGAGATGTTTGCTAGATAGATTAGCAGAGCATAAACATGCAATTCATGCAGGTAATGTTAACTATCTAATAGCCAAACATTTGTTGGAGCACCAAAACAGAGATCGACTGACATTACAAGCATCTGGAATTGATCATATCCCCCTTTCCATAAGAAAAGGTAATAGGCAAAGCCAACTCAGCTAGCGGGAGGCTTTTTGGATCTCTAAATTATCCAGGCCTGAATAAAAAGTTAGATTTTACTGTTTATTTGTAAATATTCTGTAAACATTTCTGATATCAGTTCAATGGTGGTTTTTCTGAAATTGTCTTGTAATGTTTACTGTTAATGATGTGCTGTAGTTGACTATCAGTGTTCATCAACCACAAACAAAAAACATGAAAATCAGTTGCATTCACCAAGTCCAATACAAAACAATACACTTAAGAAACTATGGTTAAAAGCATCTGCTAAAAGACTTAATGGAAATGTTGAAATATTTGCATAGCCTTGCAGTTTCCAACATTCAGCTCTCCTTCCTTCTCAACTCTTTCTCTCCTTTATTCTTCCAGCTCTTGTACTACTGCCTTCTTTCCTAACATACTTCATATCAATCAACAGTCTATTCTTAAGCCTTGGTCCAAACTCTTAAGGAGAAAAATTGTGCTTTTGTATGCACAATAATATCTCCAATGTAAAACTCTGTAAAATTCTGTAACCTAAAGTACTTCAGTATATACTGTATATACATGAGCATATGGGACTAAACTTCAGATGTTAATAAGGGTGTCAAAGGTTATGTTCAAGTCAGCAGATAAAATAAATAATAAATAAATCACCACTCATGGTGAATATTCATCTAACCGATTATTCCACATTGTACAGTATTAGTGATTCCATCGTTTTATCCAGGGGTTTTATAAACTATAATTAGTCATTAATAAAAGAAAACATACTAAAGAATTATGCTCCAAATGAGGCCAAATGAGGTGGTTTGAGCATCTGCTTAGGATGCCTCCTGAGGCCTCTCATGTGAGGTGTTTATCCCACCAGGAGGAGACCCTGTGGAAGACCAAGGACACGCTGGAGGGTCTCTCAGCTGGCCTGGGAACGGCTTGGGATCCCCCAGGACAAGCCAAAGAAGTGGCCGGTGAAAGGGAAGTCTGGGCTTCCCTGTTAGGCTGCTGCCCCCGCGACCTAACCCCGGATAAGCAGTAGAGAACGGATGGATGGTTCAAGAATTCTCATTTATACAATCTACTCCTCCTATGGCATGCACATTTGTAATGTTGGAAATAAGCAAACCTAAGATGAATCAAGTTGGGGATGGGAATAATTCTGAATCAATTGAAAATTGTCCTATTTGTTTCCTATCTGTTAACCAATAAGGCAACAGGGAGGATTTTGGAAAGCAAAAGTAATTTCCTTGCACAAGAGGGATGAGTGGAAAATCCAAATCATGTCATCTGGAAGCACCTGGACTTCTATGACTTACGCAGACTCTGTGAAACTACAGGATTAAGTTTGGAAGATATCCACCATCACATTGTAGACAGGGACAGTGTTGGATAAAGAGAAGAGTTGATGACCAAGAATATCTGAGGAAACTGTCGATCGTGTAAGACGAGCCTTTGATCGTTCTCCTGCAGCCAGACAGTTACAGCTGCCACGTTCAATAGTGCACAAAGAACTTCTCATTGTATGTTGACACAGTGCCACTCTTACAGGAAGAGTAGACATTTTTAAGGGTTTTATTTAACAGAACCTCTTTCACTATCAGGGTACCTGAAATACACAAAGGAAATGTAATTAAAAACTTTGATAACCCCTGAGACATAGAACAAATCTGATGAACATATCTCATCAATTGCATTTGTCATTATGTGTTTAAATTGTAAAGAGAATTTATGGACATCCGGTAGTTTCTGAAAATCAAACAGGGGATTTTACTTTGCACTTCACTTTATTTTATTCTATACTGTGTTGAGCACTTTGTTTCAACTGACATGTTTGCTCTATAAATAAAGTTGAGTTGAAGTGATATCAAACTCTATTACAACTTTTACAGCCAATGATTTGTGGTCATATTCTGTCTTAGATTGTTATTGCGATTCCATTCCCACACTGCACAAGACCAAAAATGGAAGTCGTGGAATTGTTTTAGCAAAAGCAGGTAAATTAATAAATGAATAAATGTGCTCCCAGAAAACAACAACAAACAAGTGATTAAATTGCACTTTGCTGGATAGAATTCTGTTATTTTCGTTAGTGATTCAGAATTTGCTGATGGCACTTTTCTTTTCCTGTTGACTTTTCAGTGTAAATAAGTAAAGTCAACTGTATTTATAGAGCCAACACTCCTCACAGAGAAAACTTACAAAGTGCTTCAGAAAATAAAACGTAAAAATACAAAAAAATACATCAGACATCATACAATTAATATTCAAGATAATGACAAATACAAGTAGCAACATTATAATTCAGCATCAGGCTCGTTCAAATGCCTGTCAATAGATGTGTTTTTAGCTGCTTTTTTGAAATGTCAGCAGAAGAGGCTGCTCTTAACTCAACAGGAAGTGAGTTCCATAATTTCGGGGCAATGGACCGAAAGGCTATATCAACTTTGGTTTTGAACCTGCTATGTGGGAGTGCTGGAAATTATCTTTGCAAATTCAACATTCCAGTTGAGTGGTCACATCTTTTATGTTTGTTCGATTACTAAATAATTGATTAATACAAAAACTGTGAAAATTAGGAAAGATTTCTTCAAACAACAAAAAGCTATTCTCCCCTGTTGGGTTTGAGTTGAACCAGACTTAAAGTTTCAAAATGCAAACAGCTGTTCATCAAATTTCAGCCCAGGAAAAAAGGACTTCTAATGCTGCTACAAGGAGTTTGTTATGTTGTCACAAATGAAATACTTCCACATCGTCCCACCGTGACCCCTTTCCTGTTTTCCCTCTAAAAGAGTGAAACTCAACTCTGCACTAATCACTCGAAGATCTTTACCCTCTCCCGTCATTGCTTCAGTTTCTTATTCATTTCTTTCCCTTGCTCCCCAAGTGCCACTGAAACACTACTCTGGGCTAAATTTAGTACCAGTGTGATTCAATATTCCTCATTACACTTCCCACACCTCTCTTTCACCATCAGCATACGTTGCAGAGCTTCATCATACTCCTCAGCTTCTCCTACGTCTCATTTTCTTCTACTCTACGTCTGGCCTGATGTCATCTGATCCGTCAAGAATACGCAAACAGGAGGTATAAACTGATAAAACTTATCCCAAAAAACACCTGAATATATATTTTGATACATAATTCAGCCTGTACTATATACAAAACTAAAAATAAAAGGATTATCAATGAAATTCACCAAAAAGTTTTATATTTGTGGCAAGATAAGCTTCTTGTGAGATTGTGGGTTCCACATAAAAACAATCCAATAGTCACGTTACACCAGAAAAATCTATGAATTTTAATTATCAAGTGAAGAGAGTATGAAAGAAAAAAAATAATTAGTAAAGGGAAACACTTCAGGTGAATACAGTACTATTTTTCACTAACAGATATTACCATGAAACTTCTTGAAGTCTGTTTCTTATAATAAATAATTTTCTTTTTATTTAGCCATTGAGAAATTGGAATTTTTATTAAGTAAACATTATCTATAACCACATTTAAAAACAACAGATGTGGACCGAAGTGCTGTACAACTAAGAGTGATAAATGGAAATAAAAACCAGAAATAAATGGGAGACTGAATCAACAATAAAACAAATATCAAAGGAAAAAAGAGACTATAAAAGACACACATAAAACAAATAATCCACAAAAAAAATGCCGAAGCTCAGTCTGGTTTAAAAGCAAGAGAGTAAAAATATAGAGTCTTAATATAGAGGGGGAAGCTGTTCCACAGTTTTTGGGCAACAACAGAAGAAGCTCTGTCCCCTCTTAGTCTCAGCCTGGACCTCAGGACAACAAGAAATGAGTGGTCCACAGTCCTCAGCAATCTAGAGGGAGCATGTGCGGTTAATAGATCGGCAAGATAAGAAAGGGGCACGTCGGTTTAAAAACTTAAAAACAAACAATAAAATCTTAAAATCAACTCTAAAACTAACAGGTAGCCAGTGTAATGAAGCCAAAACAGGTGTGACATGGTCTGCAGGCGGGAGCATGAGGGGTTGGCTCACACCTGAATAGAGGCTGTTGCAGTATGCTAGTCTCTGAGACAAAAGCATGAATCCCTTTTTCAGATAAAGAAAGAAAAAGCTTGACTTGACACTTAGATGACGGCAGTGGCTCAGGTGGTAGTAGTTTTTGTCTGGATAAATATCCCAAGCTTCATTAGCT
Organism: Leptatherina wallacei; assembly: GCA_028567055.1. Lineage (NCBI taxonomy): Eukaryota > Metazoa > Chordata > Actinopteri > Atheriniformes > Atherinidae > Leptatherina > Leptatherina wallacei. Next base: position 23,425,637 of record JAOXYM010000018.1, read on the forward strand.
CAATGGAGTTCCCAGTTTAAAGCGTCATACCAGTCTTCAACCAGCACCTGATGGGAATGTAAAGTATAATGTGTCACGCCTGAAGTACAATATTGACTCAAGAATGATTCAAATAATCAAATGAGCTTGTCATTGTGTAGCAACATCTTTTTCCAAGATACAAGACAAAGCACTGAATACAAAACTGCCAATCATGAAAGATAAAGTTACAAAAGAGAACACACATGCACATAGAGGGTAAAACGAGGGTGGATTACACAACATTTTGTTGTATAAAACGGTATAAACGGTCTTACAGGCTGATATATATGGCCACCATTTGTATGTTTTACCGTCTTCTTTTATATTCAGACATCACAAATACCTGACCGATGAAATTAAGCATGCCACTAACTATCCATAAAGAAATATTACATTAGAAAATGGCTTTAAATCATCAGTGCTAGGCATCATTTGACAGCAGTAGTTTGCTTTATGGCACCATGTCACCTGCCAGCAACTGGATATCAACACACTGGCTGTTTTGAACCATGGCTGACTCAACAAAGAAACCAAAGAGGATATAATAGGAGGAAAAGAGGAAAAGACAGACAAATGAAAGAACAAGAAATAAGACAAGAGTCAACATCAAACTGACTTTTACTGGCTGGAGAGGGTTCAGAGAAGAGACAGGATGAAATATGGATGCTGAATTAGGCTACGCTAGGGGCCGCCAAAGTGTGGAAATCCACTAAAGTTGAGGAGCTCTAATTTAAACAAAATATGAGAAAATGCATTTGAAACTTAAACCATTGAGACTCAAAGCTTGGCTTCAAACAGCCTTCTAAAACCTGAGGGTTTTCTGGAAAACTTTAAACAGTCCACAAAAACTCTCATTTCTCAGCCCCCAAAAACACTAAATACAGGATCCTAAAATAATAACCATTTGCGAGTATAAACCTTCAGCATTTATTGTAAATGACTGGGTTTACCCGCGTGTTTATTAATGTTCTTTTAAAGATTAAAAAGGTTAGAGTATATCCTGGTTATATTGGGTTAATGAATACATCATTGAACATAACTAAACATCCACTGAAGTCTCTGCATCACTGAAAGGATTAAAAACCAGTCAGCCTGTTGGTATACTTTATTTCTGTATTAAATCTACAGTAGTTTAAGAAAACAAGTGATGGAGAAAACCAACCTCAGTAACTAGACCTGAACATTTTTCTTTTGTTGTTTGTATATCACACTGTAAACAGTCTTGAATTAGCTGGATCCCCTATGTACTGCCAGATATATGATATATTTCTGAAAATGTGTTTACAATATTCTTTCCAAACTGAATCATACCTCATTTATGGAACAATGTCATTGAAAGGCCCTCTGATCTCGACATAACTCTGTACAGAGCTCCATGTGTATGAATGAATGTGAGCGCGTGCCATCATAAGCTGTTAGTTGAAGTCAAACATATGCATATGAAGGTCTTCTAAAATAGAGAAGGGTTTAACGCCATACATTCCCTACATCACTGCCAAGTCTCCAACCACATGGCCCATCTTTTTAGCAGATTGGAGTTGGGGTGAGATTATTATGCAAAAGAAAAGGAAAGAAGGGGGAGAAAGGTGAAGCTGGCCTCTGTGTATTGCCCTCCTGCCATGAGTCATAGTATAAACAAAAAAGGTTACCGCAGTCCACGGAGCTTTTAAAAGCACACTCGCAGGTTTGATGACTTGAGACTTGCTGCATAACCCAATGGTATAAGATTTCAACAGCTATTAAATTCTATAGGTGTTCATGATCACCAGCCTTTACATTCCAGCATATCAACACCACAGAGCCTGTGCAGCCGAATGCATCAGTCTTCAAGGATTCGGAAGTGGGTTACACCTTTCACAACCAATCAATATTAGTTGTTCTATTCAGCCGAGACTCACTTAGCTATAATATTGCAGATACAGATAAATAGAATTACAATGAGATCCCACAGTACAGTAATTTTTTCTGAAAAAGGCAAGTTTAAGCAGTTTGTGCTTGAGTGCAAAATCATATTGTATTCCCTTGAAAACAATCATGTGAAATAATGATACAAATGGCTTTTTTCTGAGTTAAGGAGATAAGTTTACATTTAAAAAAGAGATTTTCTGTTTCCAAGAAAAATTCTTTATTCATAAAATTCTTTATTCATCAAAAAGAGAGAAAAATATATAAGAAATTATGCCTTAAAACAGAAAAAAAAATGTAGTTATTGAAAAAATGTTTAACCTGTGAATGCGAGACACTTTTCCCCCCTTTTTTCTACCTATTCTTTTCATTGTCCTGTTTCTGGAAACCTCCTGTGCCCGGCTACAAAGGCCCCCATTTCATGTAAATTGTGTATTCAAAACAAATAATTATTCAAGAGCTGCTGAAACACACTCAATATGAACCTTCAAGTCCTTCAAATTTGGTCTTACATCCTAAACAACATAAACAACAACACCGATAAAAACATTCTGAACATCTCTGAGTCATAATGAAACTCATCCAGATGGACATAGTTTCGTCAATATCTTCATGAATGGTGACAAAAGGCACCACTGTAGATGTGTGATCAAGTTTCTCCTCTTTGGAAGACAAGTGCAAACACCCCGGACACACACACGTTTACACACGCTGGACATTAAACATGAAAGCAGCCATACAAAAACCTGCGCGCACACACACACACACACACACAGCTGAAATACACAGATAAACATGTTAGGACATTGTGTAAATACCCTTTCTCACACACACACACACACACACACACACACACACACACACAGGAAAACTGTAATACACAAGTCACAGAAGTCATTCCAACGTGTTAAGCCTGAACAGGGCTTAAGAAACGAGGCGCAGAGAGGCTAGCAAACAGGTGGTGGCAGCGAAAGTAGGAAACAGCAAGACAGCGTCAAAATGTGTCATGTGCGCGTGTGTGTGTGCACGTATATGTGTGCATGCCAAGATCTGGGGTGAAGGAGGTGCAGTGTCTCGGCACCTGTTGCCTGACCATGTACATGACCCTGTTGTTTTACATGAGCTAATTGGTTTTCACCAGAACTACAGCTCACTCACACACACACACACATTTTTCTTTCACATACACACACTTTGAATTAGTCAAACACCATCCATGCAAGTGTAGTCTGCACTGTCGATGCAGGTGCGTCATGATTCAGGCTAAGATGGTGTGGACACGACAGAGACGTTCATGTGACAGATGGAGGTTTGCCACACATACATGGATGGAAAAAGATGGAGGGAGGAAAAAAGAAAGGAAAGAGAAACAGAGAGAGACACTGACCAGAGTTTGCTTGTATCTCAGAGCCTTCCTTTCCGACGCATCTGCGGCCATTGACACACTGTCTCTGACCCAAAAATAAACCCAGCTGCTCTACGGGTGTCTCAGCATTACCAGGACCGCTCTGGATGCTCTTTCACACACATACACACACAAAAAGGCATGGATCATCAAACACACACACATTTCACATACGTGTGAACTGCTTCCAGCTGCAGTTACTGTATGTAGAGATTCCCACAATAGTGTGACCAGATAAGCCGGTTTTCTGGGCCAGTGCCCATTTCTAATTAGGGTTACAACGGTACAGGTAGCCCATGTCCGTACCTCGGTTTTTTGGCCTACAGTTTCGGTTCGGCTTCGGTACATATCTTAGTGTAGAAAGAGAATTGCTATTGTTTTATCACAAAATTGGATTTTTATTTTACTTGACAGCAAAAACAGAATTGCAGAGAAGGAACAAAATAAATCAGTGTACAAACTAAATTAACACTTTAATGAACTAGATAACACTGAATAATACAGCCCCATTAATTCTTTGACCACTTCTATAGTAGTATAAATTATGAATAAAATCTTTAAAGATACAAAATATAAACAAAAACAATTAATTAATCAATGTTCAAGTGGATCATAGCCTTACTTTTTACTTAATACTTTTAAATTCTTAGCTTTCATCTTAATACTTTAACTTTATGTTATTACTTACAAATATTTTTAATGTTTTTTCGTAGAGGCTAGGGATGACAATGTCACTAAAATGTATAGACTAATCCGCGCAAACACCGGAAGTAGACCGTCCGCCATCCATGCGGTCCCCTATTGAATTCTAATAAGAATTGGTTCATTTTCTGCCTGAAAATGCTTATTTCTTCGCAATATCAAGGAAACCAGGGAGGACGTGTGGTTGTTGGTTTCTGTAACAGCTGAGGAAAACACGGACCTTTTAATTCACGAAGATTGCTCCTGTTCTCGCTGATTTCATGCAGAAAACAGGGATGTTGGACAGAAAAGGATCGTAAATATTAATGGAAAGGATTTTATTCCCCGACAACAGCTCGATAAGTTTCAATGAAAACTTGTCAGTCTGATGTAAATCCGGCGTTTCCATGCTGCTGTCAAGCTGAACACACGTCATGTTTATCATGCTAGTTGTCGCTACGAGACGCAGGGCTGTCCTGTTGCTGAGAGTAAATGACTGATGTGGGAGATATTGTGAAATGTTACAAAGCGTAAACCAGATGAAAGAGTTAGTGAGACGTACTGACGCTGCGGTAACACCGTTAGCTCTTCCAGGTGCTCTTTGAAAGTGTTATTGTCGACTGTTTGTTCTTTCCACAACATATAAAACAGTTAACACACACTCTTTCTGGTTTACCATTTTTTGGAGGGATCTTTCAGTCCTTCATTTTTTGCTACGTTCACAACAAGAGCTCAACCAAGAAAAAAGTTGCCGATGTTGCAACGTCTCAGCAGGAAGCATCCACTGTCTTTATCGGTGTTGTTATTTATGTTGTTCAGGATGTAAGACCAAACTTAAATCTAATGATTAATCGCCAAATAATCGCTAGATTACTCGATTACAAAAATAATCGATAGCTGCAGCCCTAGTTATGCGTACGTAAGAGAGTGGAAATGTCATCCTGTCCTTCTCTTGCTTGCCCCTTAAAATCATTTCATTTTTAGAAACAATAAAAGATCAATTTCTGATGAAGGGGAGGATGACGAATCTTTGAAAAATGTAACAAGTTAGCATTTCTGACATGAAAACGGTACGTCAGAAAATAAAGATAATGCTTTACATGTTTTGCACATTTTACCTACTTTAGGAAATAGCTCAGAAACAACAAGACTAAATGCCATTAAAGGCAAAATGATTAAACATATGGAACCAAATACTTGTTGCTAAGAGAGCTTAAAGCTCATCCTTCTGATGGTGCAGGAGAGACAGCCATTGGTTAATGCAGGACTTCCATTAAGCACAAGCTTAGGTAAAATTTCAGGTGGTAGGTGAAAAGACTGGTGACTAAGTTTTATTAGAGGAAACGCATGGCAGTGTGCAGAGTGAATATAGTGGTCACAACACTTATGGAAAAAGTTTTAGTTGTTTGGCAGGATTCCTGGGTTCTATCTAAAAGGAAAAAAATTAACAAATAACCCAACAGCGTTCTTGGATGTGTTTTAGGGTCACGGTTTGTATGGTTGTACAGTTATGTTGAGGAATGACAAAAGTTTTCTATCCTCACGAATCAACAAGGGATCGGGATACAAAACCGACTCAGTTTGGCTCAGTACAGGAAAAGCTACAATAGGCCAAGATCTGTTATTTAGTTTCAAATACATCACTTGACAAATTTCAATTAATCATTTCAGCTTCAGAAAAAGTTGGAGTTTCTAGTTTAAACAGTACCCTGAAAGTTATTTTCTGTTTACCAAGATATAGAACATGGACAAATTAGACTCTTATGAATGAATGAACCTGTAACCCAAAATCAACTACAGCCAATAAAGGTACAGCAGGGGTGTAAACAACCAGGAATGTGCACTAGTTCAATGATGCATTTATCAGCAGTGAATAAAGCCATAAAATAATCTGGCAAAGATAAATGTCATAAAAATGTTGTGAACACATTTTTATTTCCTTTTTTTTAGCAAACAGAAAACAGAGAAACTAGGATTTATCGTGTTCTTGTCACTGTTTTTTCCTTGATAAAGTTATGGAAACCAAAACTAGTAACAACAGGAGACCACCTGACAATAAAGTGAGAGGATCAGTACTAATTAAGCAAAATCTACCAAAGCAGTTTAATTTTACTGTATTAAAAACTAAAACTGGCTGCTGGGAGAAGCAAATCTGCAGCCTCAGCATGGTCAAAATGATGTTTCACATCAAAGTGAATCTGGTGAAAACATGTTAATTCATCACTTCAATAGTCAACATGGTAGCCATGGTGAAACATAGCAAGGTGCTTTCAGTATCTGTGGGTGTGTCAATAGACTGCATTAACTTTAAAAAAGAAAACAAAAAAAGGAAAGAAGGGGGGAGGATGGAGGTGGCCGCCCAGCAGGCGACACCAGGTGAAAAGTCATGATTACTTGGCATAAATTCTGAACACACCACCATCAGCGGCCACACCTTTTAGCTTACATAATATTCATACATTACAATCTGTAGCAAACCTTCAGCAAAAATGTACCTATTAATTTCTGTACTATTAACTTCTATCTGTAGGAGCTAAAGAAAAACACAAAAGGATTAAAAAGCTTAATTCACATTTTTTCAGTTATACTAAACCCCTTTGATTTCAGACTATTTTGTCCTTTTTAAATCATATTATATCCTATATAGAAATTGGCTCAAGTGTGATTATAGAAGCTATTTGTATCACACTTTACACACTTTACAAACAAAGTTGCAGGTTCACTATGAGATCTATAAAAAGAGACTAAGGATTTATAACCTGGAGCTGAGAAATGCAAGACAATCATTCTTTTCTGACATCATAGCCAAGAACCGCAATAATGCTCGAGCCCTGTTTGTTACTGTTGACAGGTTAACTAATCCTCCTGTGTCAGTAACCCCAGAACATATATCCAACCAGGCCTGTAATGAGTTTACTTCTTTATTTACTGACAAAATTCTGAAAATCAGGCAGTCAGTCAGTACTTCCATGCCAAGGACAGGACATGTGTCCTCACTGTGTCCACTCAAAGATAAAAATACCATGATGAACTTCTCCCCAATCAGTCCAAAAAACCTGGATGAGATCATTTCCAATCTAAAAACCACCACTGTCACTAAATAACAGTTTTGATGTCTACCAATCAGGTTTCCGGCCACATCACAGCACTGAGACTGCTCTAGTTAAGGTCTTTAATGATATC
>JAOXYM010000018.1:23470980-23490072 GCA_028567055.1 Leptatherina wallacei
TCTGTGCTTTTCGTTAAATAAATATTATAAACTCAGTAATTGTGTATTGGTGTTTTGTCATCTGCATCTGAGCCTCTTTCCCGCTCCGTGACACTCCGACTTAGTATTGACATCAAACCTGAGCTTACAGTCAAAAACAGTGGCAAGATATGTATCTGGATCCACAATCTGAACCTCTTCATCATCACTTTGTGGTCATCATTGTTGTGTCTAAAATCAACAATCATGTCCAAGGCAGGACCATGTTCGTACTCGGACTCCTGAAAAAGGCCAATTAATCAAATGCATTCGATTAGCAGCACTCATGGAAGTAGTAATGATGAACTTAGTTTTTAATATTGTACATCGGCATTTTTGCTTAATTTTTGGTTAAATAAATGATGTAATATAGTGCAACATGTCATGTTTTAATGATTTAATGGCACCCTTTTATGTAAAAACCTTACAACTTGTATCTTTTTTGTGACTTTGGGATAAAAACATACATTTATACCGATTCTAGTAATATGATGACAGTTTTATTTAACAACATTATCTGCTTTGTACAGTACAAACAGAAACAGTATCACTTGTGTGGCACAGAGAAATGTTAAAAAGCTTTGATATTCACACAGAATCACCTGCTCTGCTAAACTGACCCACTGAACCATCAAACCCTAAAACATCTCATATATAATCATTTAATTGAGACATATTTTAGTTTTTGGCCACCACTGAAACACAAAGCAAACAGACGATGGCTGTTACGTGTCTGAAATCACTGCGCTGCATTCACCACAGCTCATCATTTACACGTACAAATTGTAGGGATGCACCGATAACGTTATCAATATCGGTATCGGCCAAATACCATATGCGTGTACTCGGTACTCATAAAAGTGTTCCGATACAACACTCGATACCAGTATGAAAGGATAAATAAAACTTGTCTAATTGTTAGATCTGTAATGCCATTTATTATTACTCGTGTTGGTACTCGGTATTGACAAGTTAACTTTTTAAGAAAGGATGTGTGGTTTACTACGACCTAATAAACCCTTACACAATTATAACAGCAATAATGACCATAGTCACACTAATGTTCGTAAAAACAGATTTGGTATCGGCAAATAACGGTATCGGCAGATATCCATATTTCAGATATCGGTATCGGAACCCAAAATAGAGGATCGTTGCATCCCTAAGAAATTGCAGAGGACTTGTGGGTATGCGTCGATGCTGAGGTTTCACTCTGAATTACGACTGAGTGAAGGGAGGAGTGACTCCTGACGCATCTCGCATACAGAAGCAGATGGGAGCTTTCTCACAAACACACACACTGAATAATTGTTGAAAACATTAGTGATTTACAGAGGCACAAAGAGCTGACAAAAAGCCTGCGACACATGAACATTTACCCAGCAATACCACACAAGTCAGGACCAAACACACACAGAACAAAGTCGCAGCAGCCAAACTGTTATTGAGGTATTTTTCTTGGAGTTATGTTCAAAATCTGGAGCACTGTTAAATCCAGAGCTGCTGATTTAACACACAGTAGGTTGAAAATGTGAGCAAGATATGCTACGAAGACGGTATTTTAATCAAACTTGCGTTAACTTGAGTTATGTTTAAAGGATGGCAGCAGTAGCAAATGTCATTATGATCAAGATGTTCTCAATTTGTGGATAATGACCTTGTAGCTGCCAAAACTCAAATATAAACGACTCCGAGTGTAATCTGACCAGGCACGGCTGCGGATGAGCGACGGAGCAGACAGGAGGTGAACGTGAGGGGGAGCACAGACAGTGGTGTTAGTCACACGTACGACCGTGCAAGTTAACGTATAAATCTGTTAAAAAATACATATTTACAAAAGAGTGTTTACACTCTTCTTCGCCAGTGGAGGGGTTTGAATTCATACATGTGTGTTAAGTAGCCAGCAATGGTAGAAGCAGTAAGCACCAAGTCAGATGTCTTTCAGGGTGCAACCACACAAAACTTTTCGCCTCAACTCTTATTAATTATTTATTCACATCATCAATCTAAATGGTCAAAATGGCGACATATTGAATCTCTATTGAGCAACAAGACTGGTGGTGTATTTTGTTATCCCTGATTTACTTGCAAATAGGCAGTTTTACCAACTTAAAGAGAAATTGCTTTCCCATCAGGGTTGGAACACATTGTCGGTGTGATTGCATCAAACTTAATAGTCTTTTCTAACATGCAGTGCACAAAAGTCACATCTTTCCTCATCAAAAGCATCATTTAAGCTTTCTTAAAAAGTACAGAAACAGTGTAGCCAAGGACTGAAAGCTGGACCTTTACAGGAGTGAGTGAATACAAACACTGAACACAATCAGAGAGGAGTGTAAGAAACACTTCCCTTAGTGCAGTCACAGAACATCAACATCATCCACAAATACAGGAATACACATCAAAGCCATGAATCTATATTCCATCCTTTCACTGTAAGAATGATTCATCTTAACAAACCTCTTCACATCATCTGATACATGTCAATAAACTTTTATATATCTCTTTAAAATATTTCATCTCCCTCTCAATAATTTGTCAAGTTAAATATTCTTCCAGTGTAACCAAAAATAATAAATACAGCGAATACATAAATAAATATATAATATGTGGGCAGCATGGGTGAAAATAGCTTCTTTTAGCTACAGTGATCCACATGGTCACGGCAGAATATAGAAAATATACTTTGTGTCACACATTTACACCATACTCACACACTGTACAGAATTCGTAACACATAAATCTATCAAGTCTCAATCTGCAGACAAAGTGTCACAGCGTTGGCAGCATTAAGACCCCCCCCACCCCCAAAAAAAGAACAAAACACATTTTACTGCCTGCAAATGACTTTTTTTTAGTATTTAAAGTCATTGTTAGCTGAAAGCTGCTGTTACCATGGCAGCATAATGTCAGGTGGTTTCTTAAAAGCCATTTCTTCCTACTTAGAGGGATCTTCATTAAAATAGTGTTCATTGATTTAGGATTATAGAATACAGCCATGATTGATGCTATTACCGATGTAAAAATCTCTACAGAATCATTTTATTATGATGAAATAAAAAAACCTTTTTGGGTTTTCTTAATAGTGATTCTGGGTTAATTTCCATTATAATCTCTGGATTTACTGGAACAACTGGAGCAAAGATGGGATTTAAGACTATACATTTCTCCCTTCTTTATCAGTATTGAACAGTCTTGGCAGCTATCCTGAAATCTTAAATCAATGACCCAGACACAAACTTTTAGCTTTTCCATAATTAGCATGTGATCTAATAAAAGCAAAGTGTTTTGTAAAGATTTATTTCATCTGAGGGGAAAAGAGGGCAGATTTGTACGATTGCAAGATGAATTAATCCCTTAACATGAGGGGGAAACAATTATTTCAACTTGTGATAGTTAAATGAACTAATCATGACCTTTAATGAATAATAGCATGCAGGGCTGTTCTTGGTTGTTCCTCATGTAATTCCTCATGTTGAATTATAAAAGTGGGGGATTTTACAGATCAGAAATACTAATTAGAAAAGTTTGAATAATATTTGCTCAGCCCCATATTTGCTCAGTGTTTCCACGGAGAGAACATTTTGAAGGAAGCCACAGTCTTTTAAAAAAAGGAAAGGTTAAGCCAACACTTTGTCTGCGTACTTTCAGATACAAAGAAAAACAAATGAATAAACAGAATTCATACATTTTGCCCACCAATCACCCAGTCAAAATAGTCCTGCTTCCATCCCAGCTGATTCCACATATCGCTCGTGGAAGAAGTCCTTTTCAAACTGTTTCATTTCAAAATGAAAGCAGAGCACATGGGTATTTATTAAATATCTACCATCGAAAGGACACCGTTTTGGCTTAACACATAACATTTCAGTACATAGATTTTTAAAATGCTTTTCTCTGATTACAAGTAGCGGTTTCTCCCTTTGTGAAAACAGAAAATATCATGCAAAATGTAATTTTCTATCTAAAAAAATTATAATAAAAAATCCAACTAAAAGCAGTTGTGTCTTCCCCTGAACACCATTTAACCGTTATAATCACAGTATTAGCACACTCCCTTTAGTTGCCTGTACCCATTATAGCTGAATTTTTTACATAGATTGCACATTTTATACAACTCTTATCTCTTCTAACAGCTTTGTTAGATATATGCAGTTGCTCATGTAAATACAGTTTAGATCGTTAGTAGTCTGTTAGTCTGACATAAAGCGCTGCTGTCCTCAATGACTTCTAGATTAGTTGATAGTGGCTCTATAATGCTTACTGGGTTTTTTTGGTTAGCAAAGTGCATAAAGAGTGAATGAAAAGTTAATCTTAATCTATGAGCTGCACTTTAAGAGATGCAGGGAAAGATCGCTTCAGACTCTTTTCATACTTTGAAGGCAGAAGCCACTAAAATTCTGAATATGCTTTTAAACTATATATTCTATAGAAAAAATCCATCTATGCTAGTTATTAGAATTTCCTTTTAACACAAAATATATATACTGCATATCACCCTACTATAATCTTCAGGGGTAAAACTATGTGGTAAGAATGATTTTGTCCAGAAATTTAGACCATAAATTGTTCCTACTTGCAACACTTTTCTAATAACCTCCAGTATAAAGCAACAATCCACAAGATTTTTACATTTCTAAAACATGAGGTCCCCCAATTGGGAGACACTGAGAACAAATGGCCATCATTCCAAAGATATAGCCATCCTGAAAGTTTTTTTTTTAGGCAAGCCTGATTTTTTTCCCATTTGTGCCATGTGCCATCTTCATTTTCTCTTCACTTGTTACACAAATTCTGATAATTACACATCTTAACAAATTTCACTTTTTGTAACACTAAAACTATTCAAATAGACCTTGTGGTTGCAGATATACTCACTTCATTATGGGTACGTAATTTTCGAGCAGAGGCCTAACGGGTAGGCACAGGGCTCAAAGGGTTAAAAGAAGCTAAAAAATAAATAGAAGATAAATAGAATTCTATCGTTAAATCTTTTTTGGAGTAAATTTATCAACCTCTTACAAGCTCATCGCCACCACAATGATTCACAATGAATTTCTGGGTAATAATCAGTTACGGTGTTGACACAGAACAAGTTAAATCCAAAAATCGAGTCATTCCATGGAGTGTGGTGCTAAATTCCAACTAGACAATAACAAACTTGTGGATTAGAGCTTTAACAATAAAACTAGCCTTTATAATGATTAAATTTAGCACAATCTGTGCTGGCTTCTATTTCCACACTGAATTTAACTTCAATAGGAGTTGGTGTGTTCATTAGGTGGCCATTTAAATTCAGTACTTTGGCAATGTTAAAAAGTTCTCCATTGTATTAGCTGAAGGCGGAGCATATATCTAAGAAAATATCCTGTTATAACTGATTTCACAACACATTTGAAAATGTAAAAGAAAGAAATAAAATACTGCACTACAATATCCAGTAAAATACCTGTTTGAAGTTTGAAAACAGGACTATATTAAATAAAAAGCGGACCATGGACCTTGTCTCACTCACATTACTTGGACGTCTGTACACGTTCTTCACAGCCCCCGTTATTGTCAGTGCACCCGGTTACTTCACTGGTGGGATGAACTGGACGTTTTCCTGACCTCAGCTTCCATTTCAATAAACCGGAAACGGGTGACCGGAACGCACCCTTTAAATGACTGCAGAGAAATTCCCAGGAATGTACTATATATTAAAGTAAAAGCAAGAGAGGATTTAAAAGAAGGAAGTGTGAGAAATGTCCAAGGGATAAAAAAAGGACTTAAAATTGTTTTTATGGTTTACATTGTGAGTGAGATCTTCCTTCATTTATAAACTCCCTTAATGATCAAAACTCTGTCTACACCTGACCTACAGGACCTCCCGTACCACTGGGTTTTTCTGTGAGGGGTGTGGTTTCAGTTGCTGGAGGCGCAGCTGCTGGAGGCGCAGCTGCTGGGGGCGCAGCTGCTGGAGGCGGAGCTGCTGCCGGAGTCTCCACCAGCGGGACCTTCTCCTTCTCCGGCGAGGCAGGAAGTGTCACAGCCGTGCTGGTGGTGGCAGGAGGGTCATCGGCGGACGAGGTGGTGGGAGGCTGAGCGCCGCCGAAGCTGCGGGCGATCTCATCGAACGTCTTTCCCTTCGTCTCTGGAACTTTGATGAATGTGAAAATGAAAAAGAGGATGAGGAAGGCGGTGAAGATGAGGAAGACCCACGGCCCGCACAGCTCCTGAAGAGAGAAGAAGATGGAGTCAGAATAACTGACCGGTCTATGAATATGAGACAAATTTTGATTTTGAATAAATTGAGTATAAAATAGGTGAAATCTAACCAAAAAAGTAGCAGAGCAACATGTTTTTGTAAAAGAGAGAGAGGAAAGGAAGCTCAAACTGAACCCAAACCAAGTGCTAACCAGTCCAAACCAGCATAGCTGCCCCTCCCTTACCTCTAGTTTTGGGAAGCTCATTCCAACAAGGAAGTTGGCGGTCCAATTGCAGCAGCCGGCAACAGCCATGGCTGCAGGGCGGGGTCCCTGGGAAAACAGCTCAGCCACAATAAACCATGGGATTGGACCGGGGCCCAGCTCAAACATAGCCACAAACAGCATGACAGCCATGATGGCCACGTAGCTCATAGCTGGGGTTTCCTTCTGCTCAGGCACAGGAAGACAAAGAGAGAGGAGCTCATCAGACAAATACATTAATTACATGTTTATCAGTCATCATTGATGGTAAATAAACAACTCGTATTACATATTTAATATCGCTTTGTTAAGTTTTCTTTTCTTTAGTAAAGAAACACCACGTGGGCTGTGGGATTTTTTAAATGTGGTCAAATGACAACATTTCATGAGTTTAAAGCATTTCAGTGCCTTGTTTTGGTCTATAGCCTCATGCACACAAAGTGAGCCACTGCTAATATGCTAATACTGTGCAACTTAAATAAATTAGTGCAGCAAGAGATGCGCAATGAAACATTTTCCTGCAGAAATGTACTTTATGTTCATATTTTTATTAGCATCATTTGACAAAAATAACATTTTGAACTCAAAACAGCAACTCCAAATTTTGTTCACACGTCCTCACTTCTGTAGCAATCTTAGCTTTTATTTGTTTTTTCAGCAACTTCCACGCTGATTCAGTTATATTAATTATTCATATATTGTCATTATTATTATTATTATTAATAATAATAGTAATAATAATAATAATAATCATAATCATAATCATAATAATAATAATAATAATAATAATAATAATAATAATCATAATAATGATAAAATGTTGATTATATTCTTATGATAAATCCTTGTCACTTAAAAGTAGAAAAATTATTTGCAACCTCCTACATTACCAAGCTGTTCTGAGCTGAACTCACCAGCAGGAGGGAGACGGTCATGAGCAGAGCGCTGACTGCCATTCCACCCAATCCCAGGAGGTGTAGACTCCTTCGTCCCGCCTTTTCAACCAAGAAGAGCTGGAGGACAGAGACAGGAGGGGGAGCGAATGCTGCTGAATGCACACAAAGTGTCCGGAAGAATAACCTTTTTTTGCTAAGGAAGGTTCTTTACTGAGTGAAATGACCTGGAAGTATCAAAGTGGCAGCTGTGATAAGACTTAATACGGGATTTTTTTTCTCTCTTTCTATTTTAGTACAGAAAACCCTGGATCATTCTGCATTTACAATAGGAGATAAACCCACCCCACAATTTTTGGAGCCAAAATTCCAAACAAAGTGATTAGTGTGGATGAATATTAAGACAGGAGGAAACAATAATACATTTCATTTTTGGGCCTTTTTCAGTGCATTTTTAAATGACCAACCTTGATAATACAGTCCTATGTTATATTGTATCTTATAGGATTGATATGTCACAAAAAGATGAGATGGCCTCTGTACTATGTGATAAAAAACTGCATCAGATGTACAATCTAAAGCTCTTTGTCTTGAATGTTTGTAGTTTTAGAAGTGTAAATCAGATTGTTTGATCAAGTACGATCAGATCATCTGTGAAGGCTCTTGTTCATCCAGGTCACGGTACCCAATGTTGGTTGAGTCAAGTAAACTGGACTGGGTTAAGTTTCTTTTAGACATTTAGTTTTCCAGAGGAGCTTTTTTTTGTTCTGATGGAGATACTGAGAGCTCTCACTTAAGTGGTTTCACAGGCTACTTAGTTGTAATCTCCCACTTCCTCCATTAGAACTGGATGACTTCATGATCGGATTCTCATTAAAGTCATCTTTACCTAACCTCATGACACAGGCTTGGGCAAAGACATGCAGGAGGAAAGACAAAACCATACATGTCACTTACAGAAACAACTGTGAAGATGGTGTTGACGATGCCAGCTCCGATGGTGGCATAGATGGGCTTTTTCACTCCGGCTGAGGCAAAGATTCCTGTGGAATAGTAAAATACCTGCGGGATGCAGAGAGGACCAAAAAGTATTTAGAACAATTATTTTCTTGCCAGCAACCAGCTTTCGTTAAGCTAATATTGTGTCTGATCAGAACTGTACAAATAAACCCAAATACCAACATATACAAGTTGGAAAAGTGAGCTCATATAATCAAATTTGCACTTTTTAAAAAAGTTTATCTCAATAAATCACAACGATTTCTTTATAAAAACAGCATTTTTAAAAAAAATGTTATTTATTTATTTGATTGTAACTTTGTCTGATGTCAGACTTCCTGTAGTGTTTCCAGTTAAAACTGGGATCTGACGTTGGATTTTTTTTTTAAAGCGGACCACAGGAAACGAAAAAGCTTTTAATGTCGGAGTGAATGTGAGCATGCTGCCTGTTGAGAACTCACAGCGTTGATCCCTGACAGCTGCTGGGAGAGCTGCAGCATGACAGCGACGAGGAGAGGCTGTCTGTAAGCCGCCGAGCGGAAAAGCTCAAGGATGGTCACCTTCTTCTCCATCGCCATCTTAGCGCTCTCCTCCTTCATCTCCTGCAGGTCTTTACTCACATCCTCCGTGCCGCGCAGGCGAACCAGTGCTGAGAACAGAAACAGATACGGGCTGATTCAGCAAGCATGAAACAAAATCTATACAGGGAAAGTTCTAAACGGACGCACTGGAACAAGCAAGTGGATTATATTTCAGTGGATTTTCTTAATTGTCATGACTAAAAACCAAGTTGGTGTAAATTAATTTAAAACTCTTGTAAAATAAATATAATGAAACTTTTGTTCTGCAGAAGATAAATCACATTTAGGATTTAACCAGAATCCTTTAATAATAAGAAGTCTTCATTTAAATATTTTAAATTCATGCTTTCATTCACTCTTTGACACACTGGAGTAATGACAACTTGTAATGAGGAAGTGATGTAGAAAGCATGTTGTCATTCTGAAGCAAAAACGAACTAAGAATGGATCTTCTACAGGGACAGTTTTAGCTTTAAAGTTCTGCAAGATGGTTTTCTGAACAAGAATGAGGTATTTTATCAAATAAGTTTTCCAAATAATGCAGGAGAAGGCGACAGGTCGAGGAATAGAAAATGAAACTTAAACTACGGTGACTGACAGGCAGCGTGCAGCTGTGCTACATTCAAGTCTACCAGTCAACGGCACACAAGGGCTACAACAATATTAAGAAATAAACAAATCAGGATTAACTATCTGTTCAGAATCTACCTGGGCTTCCTAACAGCCAACATAAGTATTATATAATGATAAATATCCTGTCAGAAAATATGATAAAATAAAATAGAGAAAATTCTAAAAGAAAAAGATTTTTTTTAGATTCTGTGATTTATATGTGATTAATTGCGAGTAAACTCAGGACACTCATGCAATTAATTGCGATTAAAAAATGTTATCGACTGACAGCCCTACTATAACTATTCCACAAAGAAGCCACATTCAGCACAGAAGCTACTAAAGTGCAGAAAAAGCAGCATATAGCTCATTAGTGGGTGTGATGATTTTCTGTAGTTGCAACAGTTAACTGCAGTTTAGCGGCAGAGCATTGAACATGTGTTTGTTTTTGTCAGACAAGAGATGTGCTGGAGGAAGGAGCCTCTGAGCTAAAATAGGTTGTTCTTTGAACAGAAGCCAAAAACCTCAGTCTGTTCAAGGACTCGTCTCTCCTAGATAAACTTGCCCATCTCACCTGACCTCATATTGATGTTACTGCAGCTGCTGAGTTCTCTCCTCATCTCTGCGTCCTGCCCTCTGATTTTCTCGCTCTTCTTGCTGTACATGTGTATGTAGATGCAGGACGTCAGCACCGTCACCGCATACCTTTGCGTGCCTGCTCCTCTTGTTTAAGGTTGATCAGCAGGAAACGGGGGCTCTCGGGACAGAAAGGCAACAGGATACACTGCAGCACAGCAGGGGCCACGGTCAGGGCCAACAGCAGGGGCCACAACTTGTCTGAGCCAAGCAGAAAATCCAGACCAAAGATCTAAATGCAAGGGGACACAAAAGTAAACCTGAGAGTTAGCTTTAACCGACTCCAGTCTGACAGCACCCTGGTGGCCCCTGGTAGGTCATTCCAGGTTAGTCAAATTAAGGGCCACTTATATTTGGGCCCCTTAGTTACAGAATGATCTACCAGAGAAGATTTTTTCATTTTTAATTAAAAGACTAATCAAAATATTTGAAAGAAAATAACAAAATAATTGTTTTTGATGTTGATAATAACCTGAGCAATCAGGATTCCCACCACCACTCCGAGCTGGTGCAGCGTTCCGAAAGCTCCACGAAGTGGTGTTGGTGACACTTCGCCCACATACATGGGGGTCAGGCCGGTAAATAGACCACAGAACAAGCCAATGACCAGGCGACCGGCGATCACCATCTCATAGGAGGAGCAGATAGTGGAGAAGCCCATGAGGAGGCCGCCTATCACCGCCAGAGAGTTCACCAGGAACATGGAGCGACGCCTGAGGGGGAAAAGGAGGGAGACAGTGGAGCATTAACTGGTGGACAACTAACTTTTTTTTTCTCTAAATAATTGTTGTTTAGATATAATGTGGGCGAGTGAAATGCTCTTTTTTTCACTAAATCACATTTTTTGAAGCTTTTAGAAAAGTACGACCTTCAAAGACCAATGTACAACTTGAGTGTTTACACTATTCACTAGAAATCTCAACAGCATGGTCAATGCCAAATTATCCAAAAGCCCAAACCCAAAGATCTAGATTTGTAATTAGCTTAGTTTGACATGCATGCTGGTTTAAGGTGAAAACAGTAAGCCTGCCTTTCTATAAGGTCATCATTTTAAATGCATCTTGGTCATTTAACACAAACATTATTCTGAACACACCAAAAAAAAAAAGAAACCTCAATTTGACCTGTGAACAGTCACATGTTCTACTTCCTGTCTTTATGATAAGCTAAGCTAATCACATGATCTCTTGTTTTATAGATGGAGTTTTATACAGGCTCTTGCTGTGCGAGCAAACCCAGGCCTAAGCAGATATCACAAGACAGTAAAGTGAACTTACTGCCAAAAAAAAAGATGGATGAAATTGTTTAATATTCCAAGGTTATCCTAAGCTTTGCTAAGCAGATAAACAGGACGTGGTTCCAGGCCAAGACAAGGTCAGGCGGGGACGTCTTTGCAAGGTTTGCTCCAACTACAAACCTTTGATCTTGTTTTGTAAAACTTTACAGAATCTGCATCCACACAGATTTTGCGCCTCAATGGCACTTACATCAGGTGTGTCATCAGTGTGATTACTCACATAAAAATATCAAACCATACGATACCAAGAAAAGTGTCAAGATTTAGTTTTTTTATGCATCTTCATTAACAAGAAATAATTTACAATTTCTTCCAGACTGACCCGTGTCTTGTACAGTATGTTTACAGAACCATCCATTTGATAAAATATGGCAGGTTTTGCTTTAGTCTCGACATGACCAGTTTTACAAGCCCAGTGAAGCTAACATGACTGCAATGTTTGCTGATACTGTCAAATAAAACAAAAACCATGATCATTCAAAAAGCACTGTCAGACTTTTTCCGTAAGTTCAAATAAATACTCTGAACAATAAAATAGCTTTTTATGACTTATGAGTCATCAAGAATTTAAAAACAAAGGAAGTGTATGTTACAAACTGAGTTTATAACAATCTTATGGGTAGTTTTATGTGCATCCGGTGTTTGGATCCAGTATGGATTCATACACAGTACGTAAAAACCCGTCTATGACGCCAAATGAGAGCCTAGACTTAAGGCCAATAACGTGAAATTATTTTTCATGTCTAATTAACCTATTTTCTTAGCCTACACATTGGAAAAGTGTGGTGTAAAAAGGGCAAATATGCAACACGAGCTTCAATTAGACCCATCTCTGACTTTTTTTCAGAAAATACATTCATGAGTGCAGTCAAAACAAAAATGGCTTCTTAATGAAAAGAAAACACAAGTATGTGTTGATGTGAATAATAAAATTTCAGAAGCAAACAGAAAAAAAATGAAGTAATATCTGTAGGAAACATTGGAGTAGAGTTAATGACAGACATGCTTCATGAACTCCTTTAACTGTAATGGCTTGTGTCAGTCCTGATGAACCGAACAGAAAATCCACTAGAAAAACACTCAGTTAATTGGTTGTTTCAAAGGCAACAAAGAAAGTAAATTTCACTCCCTACCTGCCAAATCGGTTGGCCATAACACCCACACTGAAGGAGCCCACCATGCCGCCAACACTGAAAATGGCAACAGCAATACTCCACACGATGGTACAAACTCCCGGGGTAATGGGCACGCCGTAACGCTCCACCCAGGTGTTGTTGAAGAACGAACGGAGTTTCTAAATATTAAAATGGATGGAAGACAAGAGAAGAAAAAAGGGAATCTTTAGTTTGGAGGAATCTTAGTTTTGCCTTATGCTGAGTTAAATTTGGTCTCTCTTCGTAAGAGAGAAGATGCTAATTTTCCTACTAGCTTAGCCTAGCTTCAAGACCAACAACAGGTTAGCCTTCTTATACCTATAAAACTCAACATATTTGTTGTCCCACAACCAGATATTTGATTGATTTTACATATTTTTTTGGTGTACAAATTAAATATATAAGATACAGCCCAGTTAATTAAAACTAGCTTCTTCCATGTTTGCTTTTCAGGCAAGTTAGGTTAGCAATACATTGAGAGGACAGCCAGCCATACATTGAGTAGCCTACCATCCTATTGATAACTGGGTGATTTTTTGTTTAATTGTTTTAAAGTCCTTTTTACGCTAGCAACATGCTACAAATATATAATATATGCATTTTTTTTATGTGGGCAGTAGTTTGTTGAAAAAGATACCAAAACCATATAAATTTTGTTATTTTCCTTGACTGTATAGTAGGTTATTTTTCAAAAGCTGTATTCCTTGCAGGCATAATGTGGTCTATTAAAAATGTAATCTGTGATATAAAATATAAAAATGGAGCTAAAAGCTGTGTAATGCCAACACAAAAGCTTTCAGGTGGTAGTGATATATTAAAATAAATAAGAGGTAGCTACTTACTTCTGTAAAAGCCACATGCACAAGTGCTTAAAATTAAGGCTACTATGACTCTTCCTTTACCAACCTGCTCTGGAGCATTGATGACTCCTGTGTTGTAGCCAAACTGCAAAGAGCCAATGACAGCGGTTCCCAATGAGAACAGGAGATAACCTGTTACCTGCTTTTCCTGAAAGAAGAGAGCAGGAGAGGAGGAGAGAACAGAGAAAAGAAAAAATGGAGACATAATTAGGGTGGAGCAGGAGACACACAGAAATACGTGAATATGAAATATGAGCTCATAATTGGATTTTAAATCACTGCAGCAGACAGACAGTTGAGATTAACTGCTATGCTGATGGCACACAGATCAGGGATCCAGTGATGCACATAGAACAAAAACTACACTGAAAAGCACCAACGAATAGTCCTTTTTTATAACTGCTGGTGATGCTTTTTTGTGGTATCACAAAATAAGTTAATAAATGATGTCAACTGTGTGACTAAACATGATAAAAACTAAACAAACATAATTTTCTACAGTGATTATTTAGAAGGCCTTGCAAATTTGAGTCTAATCTTCCTAGTAGCATGACCAATTGCTTTTGTGAATGTGTTTTGACTTTTCTGGAGATAATTAGCTAAATGCAAATGTTATTAAATTCAGAAGTCATCTACGTCTTCTTGCAACAGGGCCAGGCTCTCATTATAACATCGATTTATCTCATTAATGAAATCAGGATGGTCTGTGAAGGAGTCGTCATTATCATCAGATGTTTGAATGCCTGACCCTCATTAGGTCTCAGCAATGTTCCTGAGAAATAATAATGAGCTTATTTTTTTGTAACCTATACATGAAAGTTTTTATGAAGTACTATGCCATTTGTCTTTGCATATATACATATTTAGTGAACAAACAAACGCTAATCCCTTAAAAGCCTTCATTTTTTTTACCTAAAATTGGGTTTTATGGATAAAAGTCTTGTTGTGGACTGACTACTTTACTGGACCTTTGTTGATGTAACAACATCAGCAACGGTTACAGCATCATCTGCCACTAGTGTACAGTATGACTTCAAAGATAAATTGCATTGGCGACTGGTCTGAAATAAGTGTTTACTGAATCTACAGTAATGATTGTAGCCTGGTATAAATCATTCAAATCTCAAGAATCTCAGCTTTCCAATGGTATAACATGTGTAGGTCCTTGGATGGGAGATTGAGTAAAATACATATCTATTTGTAACGTCCCATCCTCGGGACGTCCAACAGGTAAAGGAGGCTGTTCCGTTTCCACAAAACCCAGTGTGGTCTTGATCAGTTTCAGTGGCCTGACATCCACCATTATCAACTCTACTGAAATATGTCATAAAAAGCATGTAAGTTCATGTAAATAAGTATATGTGACATACAGGCGACATGCAGTGCAAAATAAATGATGTACAATGGTTAAATGCTTTAAAGCAATACTACACAAGTTTCCAATGTTAGAACTTTGTGTTTTTGACTTGTTCTGATTGCACATTGACATTCATCATGTAGATTCCTGGGACTGTTATTGCCCTGAAGCATTCCCAGGCAGAGAAACTACACTTCATAACTTTGTGTTCCAGCCCAGATCATCATGAGGCAACTGCTTTTTACTTTATGGCAACAGGTCACATGGCAGCAGCTGGATATCAACCCAACAACTGTTTTGAATGTGCACCATGTCTGATTCAGCAAAGAAACCCATGATCAACATCAGACTGGCTTTAAGTCGCTGGTGAAAGCTCAGAGAAGAGACAGGACGCAGGGCGGATGCTGAATTAGCCTTGTTAGGGGGCGCCAAAGTGCACAAATTTACTACAGTTCATTAGTGTTGCTTTAAGCTATCATTTTCTTATGATGGATGGAAGTGGAATACGTTTTCTGGAAAAAATGTTCATACCGTCTTCTGGTTCAGTTACTATGCAAAACATCCTTTTGATAAGGCAGTTAAGAAAATAAAGTCTCTGTTAACTTGACATGTTTTGGCTTCTTCCTGTAGCTTTCATCAGAAGGGTCACATGACGTTGTTGTGAAGTGTCTTATAGGCTACTCTTTCTTAGGTAAGAAAGAACAGGAAGCAGCCAAAAACATATCAAATAAACATGTACCTTATTTTCTTAACTGTTTTCCTAAAATAAAGTTTTGTGTAATAAATTGTTTTGTTTGTTTGACAAACTCCATTTCCAGAAAAAAAGGAAGTTTTCTAAAATTCAACAAAAACATATCTGAAAAGGGAAAACAATGTTCAATGTCTTCACTATCTAGCTGTTCTGAGGTCAGAAAATTGTAATATTGAGTTTGATGCAAACAAAGTAACATATTTACTATTATGTTGCATCACCCTTATATTTTTTAATTGGAAGGAAGAGCAATAATTAATTGAATTGGGTTATAAACATATTAATTGAAGACTCTGAGACATTGAAATATGAGAAAATAAGCAAAAAAACTTTAGTCAGATTCCTGTTTCAGCTTCTGTTCTTTACTTACATATTACATTAGGCTGGTCAGAAGTTAAAACTACCTTTTCGGGTAGTCATAAAAAACGACACAATGACTGTGGAACAGAGTATTATTTTGAAAGGCACTATTTACTTATAAGCCCTTCTGCTATACCATTAAAGGTATGCTGTGTAACTTTTGACACTATGGCAAAATTAAACAGTCTTTCTCTTTCTGGGCTCCTCAGACACCATGTTCACTTTCTTACTTTGTTCAGATTTGACAAACTTTCAAGGAAAAAGTAGCATGAAGCACAGCTCACTGTTTTATAACTGTATATATATTTGTCTTTTAGCTCAAATTATATTTTTACATAATCGTTTCAGTTAAAGAAAGAGAAATTTTTTATTTTATGCAAAAAGGGGTGGCATCGTGTGTTTGCGTTGGGTGTGTGTGTGTATATGCGTGCGTGTGTGTGTGTGATGATGAATGTGTGAAAAGTGACATGTGTCAAACACTGTAATGACCCCAGAAAACATCCAATAATAATCACATTAGGCTGATATTTGGGTCAAAAGTTTAATTTAAGGGGGAAATTACAGGTTTAGGACCCCTAGTGGCCAAAAGTTACACAGTATCCCTTTAAGTGATCCATAAATGTCAACTATATAAAATGGCTTTTAACACATGTCAAACTTTGAATAATTGATCCACCTCATGTGATTCAGGTCAAGTTAGGCCACAACTGCAGGCAATAGGGCAGTGTGTCTTTGTCTCTGCTGATGCTCGTGATTCTGCACATGGTCAGAAAGACTCGGTGCTGACTCGGCAGAACTGGCTGCTGTTATATGAGACGGCATAAAGATGTGGCCGGGCCTCAGGTGATCCACTGCCCTTGGTAGAACATCAGAACGAGGTCAGGTGATATTAACATAGTTCATACACTGTGCTCATTTTAGCCAGAGGGGTGTTGGCTAAACATGACCAATCAGAAGTGAGAGAGACAGGTACTTTTGGGTTTGGAATTTGCTCAAGAGGATCATAAGTGAATTTCATATGTGCTCCTAAATCACTGAAATAAAACCTAAAACAAAGTCAAAGTGTGTTAGTTAAAGTCGGTAAGACAGAAGAGGCAACTCCTCTTTTGTGAAAGGTGAAATTGATCAGTAACACCTTCAAGGTAGGCAAGAAGGCAAAGGGCAGTCTGGGTAAAATGGTGGTGGGGGTAGAGAAGGTGGACTCCTGCTATTCTGCTCAGGGCAGAAGTCCATGTATCATCAATCTGCCGTCCACAACAACACTCACTATGTTTGCTTTGGGAAATGATGTCTACGTGTAAGCCATTCTTTGCTCCATAAAACATTTTTAAACTAAGTTGTTTGGCATCATTAAAGGCTCCAGGGGTTAAGGAAAATAGCTTTTTTGCTAATAGCCTTCTCGCCCCCCCCCCCTTTCATTTTGTTGATTTGTACCCAGAGGATTGAGATGACATTAAAGGACGTTCAATTAGCCTGTCAGCCCACAGAGCCTGAAAGCTCTGGGTGTGTCTGGCAAGGATTTGCCTGCATTTATACTCTCAGTATCTCAGCATTGGACCTGAGATAGAAAGACTTTCATCTGGAACATGATTCATTGCTTTTTATTTCTTGCTTTACAATAATTAAAGCAACAAACCAGGGTGAATGTGCATGAGAAGTTGTGTAGAAAGAAATAACCAGGCTACTTTTTCCCCCTGTTTCATAAGTTTTATGTATCAGGCAGATACATAAAAACTTAAATACATGAATAAATAGAAGTAGCCTATGATCATTGCACCATTACTGCTTCAATATTATGAGAGTAATTAACAGGTAGATGCTGCTAATAAAATGTATTTGACTAGATTATCATCACCAGATTTGAGTTTTATCAGTTTGTTGCTGCCTATCAATCTTTAAAGGTTTATAAGGCCATTTCTCCAAAATCGGGATTTCATCATTCTACAGTCAGAAAGATTATTTACAAATGAAAAAACTTATAATGAAGTTGCAAATCACTGCAGGAAGAATGTTCCAGAAAGTTCACCCAAGGTCAGACTGTGCAATGCTCAGGGAAACTGCAAAAACAACAAACAAACTCTAGAGCTGCATCCAGACTCTGCAGGCCTCAGTTAACAATGTTAAAGGTAATGACAGTGCAGGCAGAATAGACGGAAACAAACACAGCACATCATCGATAACATGTCATAATAGCTGTCAAGCACAGTGCTAAAGGGCTGGTGATTTCAGCTTGGTTTGAAAAATTATTTATGACTTTTAATTACACAAAACAATACATTAATAAAGTATTTGTAAAATGTTATTTAATTTTCTAATTTCAGCCACAGGAGCCAGACACTTTGCAGTCACTGTCGACCGTGAACTCTTCTGTATCCCAAATATTCTAGAATCAAATGTAATGCCATTTGTCCGGCCACAAAAGCTTAGCTTAAACTTAGCCCTGTATCAGGAAAAAGATCCCAAATGCAGCAGCAAAACTGCAACAAAAACGCCGAAAAAGAAAAAGAATCGGGCTGTTGAAATTTAGCGAAGCCACT
Source organism: Leptatherina wallacei (assembly GCA_028567055.1). Lineage (NCBI taxonomy): Eukaryota > Metazoa > Chordata > Actinopteri > Atheriniformes > Atherinidae > Leptatherina > Leptatherina wallacei. Next base: position 23,489,485 of record JAOXYM010000018.1, read on the forward strand.
TTATTTAACGAGCTCTTATCATAGTTCATTTGAAACATTTGACTCATATTTCTGCAACCGTGAGAACGATGTCATTCCTTTTTGCTGAAAGACAAGGCGGGAATCTTAAGAAAACCGACGAGAATGATTAACGGTGCAAATAAAAACAGAAACCTCCCGTAAATACTTTTACGCTAATGCGCTGCTAGAAGCCTGCAGCAACAGGCAGACTTGCTGAACGGATGCTGCGTTACCATGGTGACCGGCGCCTCGGTGACATCATCTGATCTTAAAGTCCGAAGGAATACAAATACATTTTGATTGCATGTTGTTACACATTTTTACTGAATGAAACGGATACATTTGCAGACTAAACATATGAACATTCATCTTTAACTGATGCAGCTGTGCTCTGTCTCATCTAATCATTCTTGTCACTGTCCACACTCACATTACAGCTTTCTTCTTCTTAATTCATTTAAAACCAAATGACTGTGTTTGTTTGCCTGGAGCCCACAGCCCTTCCTATCTCTCCATCCATTCACCAGTGTCCATTTCTCTCCCTAAGCCCCCCCCCCCCCCCCCCCCCCCCCCCCCCCCCCCCCCCCC
>JAOXYM010000018.1:23490633-23568884 GCA_028567055.1 Leptatherina wallacei
ATATATATATATATATATACATATATATGTAAAGCATACTATATATGATGAAAAGCTCCACAAACAGACTTGATATTCCTCTGACACACAACTAACACATATGTGCACAGCTAAAGGGTGACTCATGCTAAGGCACACATACTTTGAAGGCTCACACCGCCCACACATCTGCTTAGACACCGACTTCGGTCAGAAACAAGATTTGCACATGGATTATCCAGATATCGTAACCCAATGAACTCTGTGAAGAACAAGCTGCAACTCTGCTTTTTGTTGTTGGTTTGTTTGTTTAATAGCATTTATTCCAACTATAAAAGCAAATCACCCTAAAAACATCCTTCTGAATGTGGCTCGCACAGAGTACAGTAAGAAAATCACTTGCCTGGCCCTCCATCTTCAGAAATCTAGCTTGGCGAGTACTCGGAAGTCAAATTTGCAGGATGCAGAGATGAGGAGGAGGAAAGAGTTTCAGGTGGTGGTTAAAACCCCTCACAGGACCCACCCACTGGCGCTGACAGCTGCAGAAAATGAACAAACCTCATCAGTCGCTGTCCGTGGTACTTACACAGCCTCTGTCTCCTCTGATGTATTAGCCTATGTTGAGTAAAGGGAGTAGGCTAGATGCAATGAAACACAATAATCCTTTTACTTCTGCAGTCTAATGTTAAACTGGACAAACAATAGATTTCTTTCCATCTGAAGCTCACCAAGACCCCAGAAACGGGTCAATGACGGACACTCACCTGTCGTGACTTCAATGCTGCTCACCAGAAACCCTCAGCGAGCTGCAGCAGTCCGTTTTTTGCAGCAGGGCTACTCCTTTTCTCGTATATCTCGTCTCTTACGGGGGGCTGCGAGGAAGACCGCACGTAACCGCACGCACTTGTTTTCATTATTTATTTCGTCTGTCATCAGCCTATTAGAAACGGCAACGCTGGGATGCCGTGACGTTGTCCCACCTCTCCGCTTCTACGTGCAAAAAAAACCCATGACTCTTGTGCATCACGCCGCATCCCGCTGGTCGAGGCGTCTCTATGTCCAATTATGGTTGCAGCCTTTATTCGGTTAGTTGGTCAGCTCAGCTGACAATAGAATAGGCGCATGCGTAGAGGTAGTGGGGTAGGGTCTAGAGTCGTGAGATGGTAAACCCCCACCCTCCCTCTCTAGCGCGCGCTTTGGTGTCCTCCTCGCACTCCCATGATGCCTCTCGCTAGCGACCTTGACAGCAGCCGTTGGGTGACTGATGCTGATGCTGCGGATGCTGATGCAACGCGGCCCGTTACTGGGGCAACTAGTCACGCAATGCAGGTCACGCTTGAAATGATTACTTTGAGTTTTTGCTCTGAATCTGCAAATAATATTGTCTTAATAGCTTCAACATGAGAAACTATATATTTATATGGGATCAAATACATATGCTCACTGCAGCTGCATCATGGTTTGCTCTAGACAAAAATCTGCTACCTATATGTCAAGGAGAATTGTGTAAAACTCTTATGCAATGGGTTGAACATAATTCTGTTCCATGGCAGTGTAAGTAAACAAACTTTTCAGTGCACATGACAACAGATACTGAAATCCAACCACCTCCTGAATAAACTGCTTTACTGCCAGTCATTGCAGAAAGCTTTTCTCTTTCCAAGATCACAAAGGTTTAATTTGGGGTTTTAGTATCACCACAGTAGCCACTAAAGATGCTTTGTATTTAGATTGTTTTGTCAACTCTTACGCAATCTTGTATGTGATTTCCTTCCAGAGATTGGATCGGGTCAGAGGTCAGTAGTTTCTGCCCGAGTTCTAAGTCGAGCTTTGAAGCGAAAAATAGGAAAACTTTGAGTCCTAAACGTATAATGTGGCCTGTCACTAATTTCATTGTAAAATCAGAGTAACTAAAGTTACACATAAAGTATAAACAAATATGATTTTCCTTTTCCAGCAATTTGACTAATAGTACTGTGGCTCTTTGGACTTAGGGGAATTAAGCATTGGACTTCTGTGACTAAAGCTGATTCAAGAACTAAAATGACATTTTTATTAACCCTGTTTTCATTCTTTGGCCTTGGTATGAGGTACGAAGCATTCTATAGTCCAGGGGCTTAAATCCAACAGGAGTTTGACATAACAGATATCAAAGTGATTCAGTCTAATCTAAACTGAAATCCTCACTTGTGAATCCTTCTTGTGTCACTTGAAGCTTTCCCCCCTAATTTATGCGTAAATATATACTTGTCCTACATTTAACTCGGTTATTTTTTCTTTATCCCAAATGTTTGCTATTCAAATATTTGTCTATATCAAAAAAATTGCCTTGACTTTTTATGGATATTTCTTTCCAAACACATCATATTTAATCTTATGTCTTACTTACTGACAGACTGACAGCCCCCCCCCCCAATTTCTTCCTTCCCTTTATCTGTTGCATTTAAGACTCAGGTGCAACAAAAGAATAAATAAATCATTAAGTTGTTATTTATATGTCTTATAATTAACAACAATTAACAACAATTATACACCACTTAGCTACTTCTTTTATTTGGCCTTTAAGATTGAAAGTAGAGGCCCATCTTGATTATTAGTGACACAAGCCGATGGCAGTCTACATTATATGTTTTGTGTTCATGTTATCTTATCAGCCAAACTACAACATGGTTTAAAGTGACATTATTTAATTTCTTAAGCAGCTTCTGTACATAAATATAGGAATGTGTGACTTTAAGATTTTAAGATGAGAAAATAAATCACAAGGAATGTGCTTTCAAATCTTCCCAGCAAACGTTCCTGCCTCCAACTGGTCATCCCATCTTTGAACCTGTAAGAGAGATAAAGAAAACATGTAAGGCCATCAGAAGAGCATGGACTTTAAGGAATAACCTAATCTAATGTATGCAGTTCAACTAGATCAAGAATGACCTAATTGTTAAAGTATTTCACACGTGGGTTTTAAGTTTGGGTTTGCAGTGATTCCAACGACTAAAATTTCATACCTAATTTATTCACACAGAATCTACAGATGCTACATTAAAGCTACTAATGTTTCCCTTTATACTGACAATTATAAAACAATTATTACGCATTTAGAATGCTGAAGTCACTTTTAGAAATCTGTTTTATAGGGACATACCCAGCCGATGGGACAAAGGCTCTTGTACACCCGGCGGTACCACTCACAGGGAGCTGTGTCCTGGTCTTTGGCCGACAGAGCTTTGCTACATCTATGGAAGTCTATTGGAGAAACAAAGAAAGCTGTTAGCTTAGAAGGAGAAGATAAAGAGATTATTATTCTGTAAATGTGTCTCTGTCTGCAACTGCTATTTAAATGTTAGAATAATATGAAGGAGTACACACCATTTCTCATAAAATATTTCAGTTTGTAACAACTGGACGTAATTGTGACGTTAGTTGCCCTCAATGCATTGCAATTCAGGGATGGCACACATAAGTTATAAGATTGTATTTGTTGCTGTTGTTCAGGTTTTTGTCTTTTTATAGGTACTTCTGATGATTCTCTGCTTTGTTTTCTTAGAGAGGTTGCAAAGTGTTTTCTGTCCATCATTGTCATACTTGTCTCAAACAAGGCTTTAGGCGGCAAATAAATACATTTGCAATTACAAAACAAAAGAGAATAAATCTAATTATTCTATGTTGTTTGATTAAAAAAAGAAATGACCTTAAAATCAACAAAATCCTGAAGGTCAGTTGATTTCTATGGACTCTAAATCCTTTCCCTCATGCACAAAAAAGGATATGGGGCTTTTTTTAAATCTTTTTTTTATAAATCGGATCATATGCAGATACACTGTTTGATGAAAGCCATGTTGGACTCCACTACTAATCCTGACATTCATGTAATGCAGAGGCCTTGTTTTATATAGAAGCTGTGACCAGATCATGTTATTTGCAGATCTGCTGGGACAGAATAAACCTGATCTCGAATTTTAAATGATTGCAAATCCAACTGTATTTTATATACAACAAACACAGACCGATTCAGACAGAACTAGTGCCATTTCTAATGGCTTAAAGAAGTCTGATGTGTTTAATTTTCACTCCTTGGACAGAAAGCACAGTGTGGCTATTGGAAATATTAAGATATTCATGTAAACATAAATTTTTCCCCACAAAGATCCATCCTAGGGCCTGACCAGATCCCCCCCTGTAATTAAGTTTACTACCCATCTCTAAGCTGATGACACCATTGTTTACCCAAATGTTGATACATTGTCACTTCCTTCAGTGCTGCTTTTGCGGACTTAAAGCAGCACAGTAATCATAAATCACCTCTAAGTGCAGTTCAAACAACATATACCCAATTATCACCACAACAAAAAGACACTACACCTAGAGTAGAAAACCCCCAAAAAGAACCTAGATTTATATAAATAGAAGGAAAAAAACCCCAAAACAACAAAACTCTTAAGTGGAGGTGAAATCTTCCCATCTCTTCCTTGACTGAACATATTGAAAGAATTACTTTTGAGCTATAGGATAAATAAGAAACTAACTTAGAAGTAATATGATCACACTAAGAACATAAAGGTTCCCTTACAGGAACAAAATGATATTTTTCCTCTCAGAAATCACTAAGGCTTTTTTCAGACATGAGATACGCATGAATTATGACTTCATCAACCTGATAAAGGATTTCTATATGATGTTATTTATTGTTTTCAGAACTTTGTCCATGCATACTTCCAGTGGTGACAGAGAGCCACAGTGTGCTACACATCCATACAGGAACAATATCAAGTGAGTTTTTTTTTTTTTGTTACTCTGCTAAGACAATTCAAACTAGTAGTGCTGTGGTTGTATAAAAAATATTGGCTTTGGGTGGGATCAGCTGAACACGTGCATGTTCCTACATGGTTAAGCTTATTAAACTGTTGGTGTTTTACTCATGTTTTTATTGACAGTTACACGGATGAACAAACTTCTCAGCTCAAGAAAAACCTTCTACCCAACTAAAACCTAATTAAACACCTACATTCTGTATAATATAAGAAACCCATGAAGGGTGAAATTTTGGACAGCGATTACTTTGTAATACTTGATTTTCTGATGAGTTGATCATATGCCAAATTAATCCCCACCGTTGCTGTGCATGCCCATCTGTTAACGTGATGGCATGATGTCAGACTTGTGCAATGATACATAAATGTTACTGTTAGATGGATGGAAAAAGGGGAATATTATTCATCATAATTAACGGGGGAGGCATATTGTACACACATGCATCAGCTCTGCATCATACATCTAATCTCAAACCCTCGGCTGCTGTTCAGCACTCTGCAGGAGATTCATCACTGGTTATGTAACCATCATCACTGTAAGCTGTATGGAATGGTTGGATGGCGCTCCCTCTTTATAACAAGTGACAGATACTGGGTTTTATTTATTTATATGCCTCTTATATTGCCTCCCTGCTATCCAATAATACAGAGCATTCACAAACATACTTAAAAGACTGGATTATGCTGCAGATGCTGGCTGCCGCTGATCAGGTTTGGAAATCCAGTTTTACAAGATAACATGCAGGCAAATGTGTGGCTTTTTAAAAAATCTATCATCTAACTGTTCCTGTTATATAGGATAACAGGTATATATATATATATATATATATATATATATATATATATATATATATATATACAACCTGGCACCTAGATTTAACTAAGCAAATAGGAATGAGCCTCCTATTGGATAATTACTGCAGGGGCCATCGTCTTTCAGCTGCAAGAACATATTTTACACCAGCTGATGCAATGAGTAGCTTCTCATTTCTGAAACAATCATGTGTAAAGACACATCCTGTGGTCATGGAAAATATGTTAGTCTGTTTCAGAAGGGTCACATCATTGGCATCAAGCAGAGAAAGCATCTAAGGAGATGCAGAAACTTCTAAAACTGGGTTAAGAACTGTCCATCTATCCAACTATCCAGTTTCATTACAAACTGGAAAGATAGTGGGAAATCATCATGTTGGAGGAAGAAATGTGGTCGGAAAACACAATTATGCTGAATGGTGATCACTTAAACTTTGGGTGAAATCAAATTGAAGAAAAACAACAGTAGAACTCAGGGCTATGTTAAATAAGGAAAATAAGAGCATTTCCACATGAACAATGTAAAGGGAACTCAAGGGATGGGACTGAACAGCTGTGTAGCCATAAGAAAACCACTAATCTGTGATGCTAACAGGAGAAAAAAGCTTCACTTTGCTAGGGAGCATAAAGATTGGACTCTGGAGCAATGGAAGAAGGTCATGTAGTCTGATGAGTCCAGATTGACCCTGTTCCAGAGTGATGGGTAAGAAGCAAGGTAGAAGAAGTATGGCAACCATCATGTTAGTGCCTACTGTACAAGCCTGATGGCAGTTGGTCAGGTTTAGGTTCAGGTCTAGGTTCAGTGTGTCCCCAAAGAGTGAGGTCAGCTGACTACCTGTGGATTTTTCTTCCCTGATGGCACAGCCATATTCCAAGATAACAACACCAGGATTCATGGAGCTCAGATTGTGAAAGAGTGGTTCAGGGAGCACATAGGTTGGCCACCACAGAGTCCAGACCTGAACCTCATTGAATCTTTGGGAGAAGTCTTTTAGCCAAGTTTTTTTTAGCCAGGCAGTGTATATATTTAAGGGATGGGCATTTTAGCTAACATTTTCTTTGTTTGTTTTATATCTAATATTCTGTGGCCTCTAGTGTCCTTTATTGTACAGTAGGTAGATAAGAAAGTGGGTCAGGGAGACATCAGGATTAAATCTGGGTTGGCTGCGTTTATGTGGTGGCGGCTATGCTCGGTAAGCTAAACACCGCGCCCACATTCTCTGTATAAATTCCATTTTTGTGGATCTTGTTTTGACTCCATCTAGATGTAGGGGATTTTCCCATACTATGATCAATAACTACGTTTATATGGACAAATATTTTATCTGACTGAAACCAGTCTGATCAGAGATTCCAGCTGACATGTTTACATGGACGGTGGATAAAGTGATCGGATAAGTTGTGTGTTTACACGATGGGCAGATTTAATACGATCGTAATGCTTTAAACACTGATTTTGCCGAAGAAAAAAAAACAAACCAGATTTGATCAAATATCTGCTTTAGCAACTCGTTTCGACTCTTTCGACCATCAAGATGCTCAATACTCTGTACGTCTTGCAGAAGCATGTGCAGAAAGAACATACATCCCAGAAACCTTTTTCCTGATGATCTGATTGTGGAAAGGCTAAAAACTACCACTCGTGATCGGATTAAAAATGTATTCCAATCGAGGCCGATCAGATAAACTGAGGAGTTTACATGACGCATTTATTATTAATCAACGTTCGATGGGATAAAAAGTGCTCCATGTAAATGCAACTAATGCCACCCAGTTAAGGCCTCTTGCCGCTCCTTTGTGACCCCACGTAGAATTTTCTAGATCTGCCACTGAAAAGAATTTGACATATCTTTTTATTAATGGACAACTTTTATCTAGAAATTTTATTTGATTCCTTATGTGTTATTATCTTGTCGCCATATTGTAATTAAAGCCCCTGTGTCTGTGTACTTCAATGTTGGACAATAACTTGGGGAGGAAATATTGTACCAACACATGAATAAAAAGAACAGATGTAGGGATGTGGTCTCAGTTATATTATACCTCATAAAAGGGGCATACACATCCCAATTCTTGTCAAATGTTCCTATAACGTTGATCCATGTCCCTCCAAAAATACATTTAGAGCTGCTGTAGAAACACTTGGAGTAAATACCCGTTTGTTTCATGAGCCCACATTCACATTCACAGTGTTCTCTGAGAAACTCAACGCTATGACTAATGCATATCTCCCTTATGCCTGGAAATAAATTCTAGTTTGGTGTTCTTTGTGCCACATTATGACATCAGAAGCAAAAATGAGATATGGAAATTATTCTTCATGAGTGCACATTGTAGTCTAGATCTCATAATTAAGTAAGGGACTATTGTATGGAGGGGGAAGGGAAAAAAAAGCACTGCCTCTTGTACTTCACAGCAGCACCTGGTTCCAACTGGACTCAATAGTCTGACTAGCACTTAATCATGATGTCCCTTCTTGTTTGATTTCTTGCATGTGTTGTTTGTCACCGTCAGTTGAAAGTTGCTTTGGACAAAAGTGTCTGCTAAATGACTGTAGAATAGGATAGTTATTACCAGCATCGTCCGGTCATTGTAAAGCACCACATACAAACAGGCATTTCATTGGCTGATGCCTCAGTCCTCAACAAGCTCAGTGTAAACACAACAGCAGAGACACGCATGCTTTCGCAACACAGACGCTCACCTAAACGTTAAAAAAGCTAAAAATGTTACATAACTGGATTGTTGGGGTCCTGGTAAAAGATAAAAGTCCCTTTATGTTGAGGACATATCGAGCAGGGATAAGCAGATTAGCAGGAGCCTTTAAAACTGGACTGAACTTTGGCAGATTTTTACACTTTGGCGCCCCCTAATGACAAATCTTATTTATCATTGATGTCCAGCACTTTGTTTCAGCTGTGGTTGTTGTTAAAACACTTTATAAATAAAGTTGGTAAGGTCATTTAAAAGTTATTTATTTCACCAGCTATAAAGACATGAAGTCATGTAGACTGTTTATTTCATAATTGTGTTACCTTGAATGTCACAAAGAGAGGCGCTCTCGTAGAGGGGAAATAATGACTACTGACTTCTTTCTTCAACCCTCTGGCAAAGAAAAGTGAGCTCTTTAGCCAGCTTGGGGAAAGGCTCAGGGTTCTCCTCTTTCAGTCATCACACAATCAAATCCTGACTTTTTAAAACCATGTTGAACAAAAAACAGGAGTAAGATAGACAGATACATAAAAATCAGATATTTCTAAAAGGCTTTCTTGCTTACCCAGATAGTTCTGGTAACAGTTGCGGGTCTGGTTGGTGTTGGGGAAGCGGGCATCAAATGGAGCCGTCCTGTATTTCTTCAGCTTCTCGTCGATTACGCCAGCCATATTTACCTGCTGGTCCTCTGCAAAAGTTGAACAACATGCCGGCAACTCCTGACTTTAATACCAGTACGCACACAAGAATTTTCCATTACCAATAAAGGTTACAGGTAAAAAAACAAACATTTATCTAATAAACCAGTGAGTCTGGTTTCCCCGTCTGATTACTGAGATCAGAGCTAAACATTTGGTGTTACATTAAATAAATGAAAAAAATGTCCGTTCAAAAGAACACTGGATATAGTCAAGTTTCCTTCATAATAATCATTTTCTTTTGTAAACTCTCAAACAAATTAACTGCTAAATGAATGAATGAATGAATGAATGAATGAATGAATGAATGAATGAATGAAGCTAAAGCAAGTGGAAAAACAGATTTCTGGCGCAAAACATGAGTAAATAATAAAAACATATGGACAGTGAAGTTTTCAAAATTTTAATTTGCAGCAATATCTACATAAGAAACTGTTTACTAATATAAAACACCAAAAAAGTGTTTTATTTATTCAATTGAGGGTGTGTGTCCAGTGTTGTATTATATATGCAAACACGTCCAGTTGATAAAACGTAAAAAAATAGTGAAACTATATTTATTTTTAATGTTATCTATTGCCATTGATTCATCAGAGGATTTGTTCATACATATACTCACCATATTTTAACAGAAGTGTCTCGTTTCATACAAAAACCTCTAGAACCTGCTCAGGTCGAGCAGGTACCAAACACCTTTAAAGATGTCACCTGTGGCTTTAATGGATTCACTATGCAATTAAGCAAATAATGTAACTGACTCAAGATTGATTTATTCAGTAGTTGTCTTTGTGAAAATTAAAGTTAATGCTCACTGAAAAAACCCGCTGAGGTTTTTAAGCCGTTGACGGCTGTTAATCTTTACGGATAATTATAGTAAACTAAGCCTCGTTGACGGTCACTGGACGTCCGCAAATGACTCCCAGAACTCTTTTTACATCTAAATAACATCATTATCACCAACAAATAACACGGAAAAGAAACGGTTGTACATTTAAAATTCATTTCTAAGGAAGTGCTAATCGAGAAAAACTCAGAAATATAAATACACAATAAATAAATGAGGATATACCTTTCACACAGACACTTGACTGTTCTTACTCACCGCGTCCTCGGGGATACTCACCCGCAAGGCAGCCTGGGAAAAAAAGGAATCTGACACAATACATTGAAAATACGGCGCTGCCACCTAGTGGAAAAGATGAGGAAGTGCAACTAGACAGCACAATGAACTGAGCTAGTCTCCTGTTTAAAATGATAATGATGAACTTTGATTAATTTAGAGCAGTGGTTCCCAACCTGGGATCCGGGATCCGCCCAGGGGCCTCCCAAAGAGCACAGGGGGTCCCTGAAGCTTTTAACATTCAGAGCCATTGTGATTAATGTACACACATTGTCACTATTTTAAAGGGGAAAAAAAGCAAGGCTCCATGTTGCTAATTTAATTTTGGCTTTATCGAAAGACAGGACTCAGCCAAAATACATTATTTATGTTGAGAATCTCCCTTTTGAAAGCATAAAACCAAGCATGCTCTCAGCATGGGGGGGCAGGGGGTCCATGGCTTTTTAGCATTTGCATGACGGGGGTCCCCAAGGAGCGAACCACTGATTTTGAGGACAGAATAATTATGACAATATGGGACATAACATATGCTTAAGTAGTGAGCACTACGGGGCAAGAAAAAGTGCATTCTTGCCTTGCAATGGTTACCACTTACGCATATGCGATGTTATGTTAGTTTGTTAAAGAAACCTTGATCGAGAATTAAAACAGGACTAATGGTTATGTGCAGGTACAGTATAGTGCATACATGGAAAACTTTAAGGCAATGTTGACTTATCTCAGTTTCACCAATTTATTCCTCCAATAAAGATATAAATATATAGAAATAAAAAAGTAGTATTTATAATAATAATAACAATAATAATAATAATATCAAATAATAAGGTTGCATGATATCTAAATCCCAGAGCTTACATATGTATTTAAAAAAAAACTGAACAAAAAACGAGAGAATGATAAAAGACTATGAGACAGAAGTTGAAAATTTCATGGTTTCATTCTTTCTGTTATGACACCAGTCAGTGTATTAAAGACCTCAAAGAACTGATGGTCGTATGTATTTTTTATTTTTGGTATTAAATAAATATATAAACAAGTAAATAACTTTTAGCCCAAAAGTATACCTAAATTTATGACTTCATCCTCTCACAGACTAGTATAAGCATGAATAAGTAACAATAAATGATTACGAAATAGGGCTGTAATATCAGAATATAATGTCATCATTGTGGATGGGAGAAAATGTAATAAGATGTCATTCAAACAGACGTACACTGAACATACATCAGAATAATAGAATTAAAATCAAGACAAAATCTTTTTTTTCCCCGATCTTAAAGTACATCAAATGTATTGATAATTTGAATGGGTCATTATGTATAAGAATGATATTACAAAGTAATAATTGTTAAATAAATAGTTCCGTTTTAAAAAAAAAACTTCATTATTCTAGTCATACAAGCTGAATCCTGAATATTGTATTTAGTTTGAACCCTTTGACACCCAATCTATCGCCATTGAGGATGACCTGTGATCTTACGGGATGTTGACCCTCCATTAAAAATTTCGCATTATGAAATTGTAAAACAAACAAACAAAAAAAACCCAGAGAAAAGAGATGGTGAAAAATAAATAGGTAGATGCATGCTTGCTGTAAATACAAGAGAAAACCGGTTTTTGAGCTCTTTTCTCTCCCCCCCCCCTTGCTTCCTCTCCTCTCACTGTAAAGTTGCCTGTTTCCTCTCACAGATCCTCCTCATCCAGCTGGAGCATCTGGAGATGAACCAGCTCTTCCTGTAGTTGTCTCCTGGGGTGAGTCGACCACACAGCTCCCTGCCTTCTCCTGTTTTATCTGGCTCACGTTCCCAAAATCTGCAAAGACAAGTGTGGGGGGAAAAAAAGAAGAAAAAAAGGAAAAAAGAAAATCCCAAATGACTTTCATCTGTCACCATGGCAACCACTCCTACTCCATAGAAAGATGCATTATGCAATTAAAGCAGTCTCTCACTGTCTTTCAATCTACTTCTCAGTACATCCACAGCCGGGAGACACCATAATTAGAACATTTTGATTCTCAAAGCCAATTTTAGTTTATCTGATTTTTAATTAGATGAACACGTAGTCAGCTTCAGACAAGTGTACTGATTCTCAGAATGATAATAATAATAATAAAAAAAATACCTAAGCAGATTACAAATTGTGGTTTGGGTCAAAATGACTTGAACCATGAACTAATGTGTTTTCCAGAGCAACCTCTTTTCTTTTCTTTCTTACTTTACAGACTAAATGCAATGGCACTGATGGCAAGGGAAACAAATCTTTTACTCGCTAACGTTTTGGAAACAATATATCTGAAAAAAAAAACAACCACTGAATCAACCCCTCCTAAATAATAATTATAAAAAAGAACTAAACATGAAAAAAATTGCAAGAAAAAGAAACAAATACCTTTTGAGTTTTATCTTCCTGTTAAATTTTCTCCAAACATATTGCTCCATAAAAACTGATTTATATTTCGGTCACAGATTCTTTACATTTAAACCATAAGGAGAGTTGGCATAGTTCAACACTGATGGATTCTTCATATCCCTGCATCAGTACCGGCATTTCACTGGATGGCGCTGCATCCTGGCAGCTGATCCAGCAGCATCTGATCAAACTGTCACAAGCTTTATTAGCAGAGATCTCTCTCCGTTGGCTTGTCACCTCGAGTCCTGTTTGTCCCTCTTCAACCCTCCTTAGGCTCCCCCCTCCTCCACCTTCCTCTCATACCTCTCATACTCACTGTGCTCCTTTCTCCGGCAGGGAGCCATCGCTCCACTGCCAGGCCCCGTCCCCGCTGCTGCTCCTCAGGCCCAGCCAGTATGAGTCTCCCTGGCTCAGACTCTGAGCAGTTTGAAACAGAAACACCTAAGAAACATGTCAGAAAATGTCCTTGTTTGTTCAAGCAGCAATTTTGGTCCTCTCTTCTTCTGTAGTGTTTCATATAAAATCCCAAAAGACAAACGTGTTCCATAAACAGTGACTTGAGTGAAAGACAAATCCCTGAATGACCTGAAGCTTCTTCAGACATTTTTATACTACTTAGAAGTTGTAAATCTACCCATGACCTTTTCTCTCTGATGGTATGCGTCTGAGTGTATTTATGTCCTAACACCTAATACATCAACATCTCAGATGTTTACAACTGGAAAGATGCAGATTATGACAGTGGAGTTCCAAGTCAGACACAAAAACAGCGAAAGATTTTACAGATTTACCGTGAAGATGGTTTCTAGTGTTTTCAGTGTTATGGAATCAATTGATAGAATTGAAATGTTTTATAAAAAGTAATAATGAGAAAATGAAAACTAGACTGGTTTTGCGTGTGTGTGTTATAACCTGCTCCTCCTCTGTCCTGATAGCGGCCATGACGCCACCCAGTAACATGCAGTGGTACTGACTGCTGATCCAGTCCGCTCTATCTTGACTGAAGAGGAAACATTTCTCCCCCTGAGGCATCCAGCTGGCCAGACATGGCTGGCACTCCCTCTCTGAGTAAAAATCAAAAATCAAATAAGTGACCCACAGATTTGATTTGAATCTGCTTCAAGCCATCAGTAACCTTTTCAAATTACAAATACCTCACCGGGGTCAATTTCCTAGCTGTGATTAAAACGTTTCCAGCTGTGAAGACATCCCAGTACGAGTGTTTCTAGCCCCCGCATGTCTGAATAATTAATTCACAAGTACTTTTTTTTATCAAAACAACATGGGATTTATTTTTTAATGATCATTTTGAACAGATTCATTTACTTCTAGATGTATCTTAGGGGCTAAAATTAATTTTACACTGATGCTAAATTGATACAGCCTTGCAATAAACGTTCTCCATGGCTATAAGTCTGAGTTATTAAGTCTGTATATTGTTTCTCTATTGTACTTTAATCTGTCATGGTTGAACTGTTTGTGGTTTGTTTTTCTTTGCAAATCAGAAGAATATTGCACATTGATGAGCATAAGTAAAAAATGGGTGCAGAGTTAGCATTAATAAACATCTGTTGTCCCCTGGCAGGTCACAGACAAACTTCACAAATACTTATATAATAACAGTAATAAAAAGTAAAGGGAAAACTGGTCATATTGTATATAGTGCATGAGTTAAGGTGCATATTTCAAGTGCATGAGGCTGGAGTGTAGTTTTAAGATTTAAAGGTTAAAATGCAAACGCTGTAACTAAATTTGAATACAGACAATTACTATTCAATCACACAGGATGAGTATACACATGTATTCATACGTATATGTAAACCTGTGTGGTATGTAACGAGACATAACAGGAATAAAACACTCAAATACAAAAGCAAGGCAGATGTTTACAGCACACAGAGCTTAATCTGTACACTGCAGAGCATCCATCTAGCTCTGAGAACAGGTTTAGTTGGTTAAAAGCCAATTTTTAGGGTTTTAAAAGTGGTGTATGTGGCGTGTTCTCTTATGCTGATGGTATCCTGTTTCAGATGTTACTACGCCTCACAGTCCGTTTAATATTCTAAATGGACTGTGGTCCAGCAGGCATATTTAAACGTTATGCCTGTGAGAGACCAGTTTGTGAAGCGATAATCAATATGAGCAATAAATCAAGGCATGCAGGAACATTCTGGCCGCACCGAAACCCGGGGGTTTAAATTCTGTGACCAATTCCAGCTTGTAGCCTTTTAAAAACACATTTCAATGAGAGATTTTTATTAGCTGTTTGCTGAACATCACACATATGAGCACACACTCACCACCAGTGGTGGAATTGCTGATGGGGCAGTACTGGTTCAGAGCAGGATACTGGGTGAACAGGAGCTGGTGTGACTTGTTGAGCTTCTCCAGCCTGTTTGTCAGATCTCTCAGTTTAGTTTCCTGCAGCGTCGACTGGGACTGAGTCATCAAGGTGATCTGAACCACTGTGGTATCAAATGCGCAACAACAATGGATAATTACATACTGAATGCATGGATGTATCCATGGATACGAGATAAAAAAAAGGATGTGCTGGAGAGAAAACAAAGCAGACTGACAGAGGTAAAAAAAAAGAAAAGAAGAAAAACTGAGACCATTTCAAAATAACAGAGATAATCCTCAATATAAATCATCACATTAAAAGATTATTTAAAAACAATATGAGAACACTGACGTCTTTATTTCTGACTAAATGACAGCTGCTGCATTGCTAGTATTTTAGTTTAAATTTAACCTCACATAGACAAACTTGATTTCCTCATTGTTCTACCTTCGTTACAGGAAGCAACAATTATCCAGCAAATCATTCCTCTGGATTCATTGTGTTGTTGAACAAACCTCAACCCTGCAGCTTCAGAAAGGATGATTGAGTTTTACTCATGAGAACATCTATTATCGATTCAAATAAGAATGACAGATCGTTTTAATGCAATGATAACAGAAAATCAATCCCCTTGCACAAAACTAAGCGTCTTTCCTTCAGGTCTTCAAAGCAGCCGACACCTTCTGATGTTTATCATGCTTCATTTGAAATCCTCTCCTCAGAGGTAAAATAATAAATATTTTATAATCTGTTGAACTTTCAGTTCTTGGTCACTGATAAAAGCTTCACTGGCATGGACTACTCATCCGGGGCCATCTGAAGAAAATTGCTTTTACGTAACCAAACAAAATATGTGTGTGTTCACTCCAAGAATTAATTATAAGGCCATCTTCTTAAAAATTCAGAAAGCTGAGCAGAAACACACTCAGGCTTCCACCTTTTATTCTTTTGGCTTTCTTTCTGCATTTTACAAAAAATATTCCAGCTTCTCATAAGATGCTTGCATCTTATAAGTGTGGTCAATCTAGCTCCACCTGGAAGGATATTCACATTTAATCTAAGCAGGGATCTAATATTTGACTTTTATTTTACTTAAAAAAATTTTTTTTAAACAAAGCAAAACAAAAAACTTAAAGAAATCACAAACATTACATTCTGCCATGTGTTGGTTCGCACAGGCGCTGATGAGATCCCTGATTAACAGAAGAATTTACATGTAATTCCTCAATAAGGCATGACAGCAGAAAAATGGAACTGATCACAAATATGTTGCTTGCACTTGAAGATCTAATGCTTACAGCAACATAGGGGATAATAGAAGCTGCTAATCCATATACCTTTGTGAATCAGTGATCCCTTCATGCAAGAAATTAATGCTTCGATTTCTGTCAACAGTCATTGACTTTTCTTCTTATATCCCAAATGGCTACATCACAAGAGGCTTGACAACTAAGGGCTGAAACAGGAAGTTGAACAGATATGTGGAGGGAAGGAAACAGTGGTAATAATGGGGCCTTCATCTCCAAACTGGGAGCACCCATGTCTGAACAGAAGGGTAACAGAGTTTTCATTTAAACATATTTATATATTAAGAGCCATAAGCAGAGCTTACTCATTCGTATATATATAAAGACAAACTGTGTAGACTTCTGGATCTGTAAGAAGTGATGAGTTCATATTCTGAAAATACCATAGAAAAAGAAGCAAACCTGTATTGTAATGCATTATTAAGCTGATGAATGCACATTTGATTGTTCAGTGGTGCAAAAACCATGATAACCGATCTACAGAGATTTAGAAAAAGATGATATATTCAGATGAGTCATCTTTCAACACTCGACATGTGGGCGAACATATTTATGATGTACACCGAGCGAATATACAGGTTGCTTGACCCTAACAATGATGGTATAAAGTGGCTCTATTAAGTGTGTGTGTGAAGGGGGGTTGTCGTCATATATGGGGTTGGCAGGGTCATTGAATAGTTTGAGAAGTATGAAAATGATGTGAATTATAAGCTATGGTATTTGCAGTTGAATGCCTGAAGGAGATTTTGGACTGATGGGTCAGACAGGGTTCCCTCCAGTCCAGTCTCACGGGAAGACAAAATCAGGAAACATAACATAACAGGAAACTTTGAATTTGTGCTGATTAAGATGAATTCCATATTTTTTTCATGCTGTATTTTAGTGTATCATATGGTGGTGTGTCCAGCACATTTTGTGTTTGGTAAAGTGGCCATGACTCAGATCCCAGTCATCCAGGAATATATCAGTAAAACAATAGGTCAGCCATGCTTCAGTAGAAATGATTAAATGGGAATGTTTGTCCACATATGCAATAGTTAGTAGTTCTATGAGACAGGTAGGAGTGAAGAAGAAAAGTAACCTGTTCCCTTTATGTGGAAATTATGTCCTTGTGAGGAACAGGTGCATTGTAATGCAGTCAAGCATGTAGCTCCATCCCCCAACCCCTCCGACCTCTAAAAGTGAACTTTTTAAGCCTGTAATATGCAAAGCAACAGCTGAGGCATAACTATAGTTGATGCAGTGCTTTCTGAGTGGTCAAAGATCAGGGTCATGGGTCTTGTTATTATACTCAAACTGAAATCCAAGATTCCTTGAATTGTTTAATATTACGCCCCATAGAAGGAGAAATATGCAAACCCCTTCCAACCTTCCTTTCTTTTTTTGTCTTCCCAATATTTGCTTATGCATTTGTAAAAAAACAGGACATCCTCTCTTTCCTCATCAAAAATTGAGTTTTTGTACCAAATCATGAATACAACCACTTGTTGCAATCATCTGTTTGAATAATAATATTAATCTATATATGCATATAATTATACTCTATACTGGTCACTATGGTGGATGTAACTGGGCTACTTACAGCACAGAGTCTGTAGCAGAGTGATGATGGTGAGCAGGAAGCAGAGCAGAGACAAGTAATGAGCCAGCTGTCTGTACTGACTGAATGAACCTAAGACACAACAACACCGAAAAAGTTCAATTTGACTTAACACACACTGTCAGATATCAGTGGGAGTTGAATTATCACCATGCAGCACATTTTTATTAAGGTTTAATTCATGCAAATCAGCCCAACAGTGCAGCAGTATGAACATTTTACCACTTACCTCTAATAACATCAAGCCATGCTGATAGTTTTATTTTTATTTTTGAGTAATCTGCAGCCACCCCCCTGCAGCGAGTTATCTGGGACAGGGTTTCTGGAAAGATTGTGAAAGGTAATGTTTGGATCACATCATTAAAATTACTTTGATTGCGCAGGAGAAGCTGCTTCTACAAGCCCCAAATAAAGCTGAAACTATAAGCATGGCCAGACGCCACTTGTGGTTAAAATTTCATAACAATATCATCGCCTTTACCGTTGTTTGGAAAATAGCCCTTAAACTAAAGTTCCAATAAGCTCATTAACTAAAATTAACAGAAAAAAACAACAATGAGTTCACAGCATTCTTCTAAAACCCACTTGACACAGTTTCATTAGATTTTGAGGCTAAAATTTCCAATACAGAAATAACAAGCAGCAGAAACCCACTTAAAGCTCTCGATCTTTGTAGGAGGTGAAAAGCTTTGAATTTGTTGTGTAAAAATCGACCTTAGAATAACGAATTTATAAAAAGGAATTACATGCGCGAAGCTGTGCTGGCATTTCATGCAAAAAAAAGAAAAATGAGTTACCTTGGTCTGTGGATGTTTCAGGAGTTTCTTCTTTCAGCAGAGTCGATCCATTATTCACTCCCATAATAACTTGATCCCACAGACTCCACACACCAAGCTGATGCTTTCTTTTTTTTGTTCAATTAATGCATAATAAAGTGTTAAACTCTGTCTCTAAGTCTCCCAGAATGCTTTGTTTCCCCAGCTACAGACACAAATGACAGCCCAGCGTTCAATAATGAATTGCACGCTGTAGCTCGTACGAATATTAAAATACCGGCTCAGCTTCAACTGTATATGCAAAGCCGAACTGAGCCTGATAACCAAACAAGTCTGTTAGGAGGGCAACCACATTATCTCCTCATTTTAATACAGTCAAACCATGTTGTTATTTGACATGGGTCGCTTTAATTCTTATTAACAAAGTAGGATTTACAGTTGTTTGCCACTTTTGTTCTTATATATGTAGTATGTCTTTACTACATACATACAAATTTGTCACCACCTGGATGAAAGGTGTACAGACTACTGAGGAGCAGTCACATGTTTAAGTGTTTATCTATGATCAGCTGTATATGTCTGAACATTATTATCTGCCCACATAGTGACTGAAGGTATCTTTCATGGTATTCATATTGATGACTCCTCATCATTTTTCATCCAAAGAAACACTTTCTTGAATTTCATCTGGAATAATGGGTGGTACCCACACGACTTACACTCACAGGCCACTTTATTAAGACAATATGCTTTTTTTTGTTTTTTTGTTTGTTTGTTATTTTACAAAAGGCTAATCAGCCAATCAAATGGCAGGACCTCAACACATTTAGCCATGTAGACATGGGGAACACGACTTGCTGAAGTTCAAACTGAGCATCAGAATGGGGAAGAAAGGGGATTTAAGTGACTTTAAACGTGGCATGGTTGTTAGTCTGAGTAATTCAGAAACTGCTGATCTACTGAGATTTCCACACACAACCAGAGAACGGTCTGAAATGAGAAAATATCCAGTGAGCAGCAGTTATCTGGACCAAAATGTCGGAGTAGAATGGACAGACTGGTTGGAGATGATAGAAAGGCAACAAAAACTTAAATAAGTTCCAACCAAGGTATGCAGAATAGGTATGCACTAGAACTTCAAATTGGAAAGAATTTCACTGATGATATTTCAATGTTTTTGTATTTTCTATTAATCCAATTCTTTGTTGTTGAGGCATAACTCCCACTGTCTCTAATTGGAACTTCAATATTTAATGATTATCATAAAGTCCAATGAATGATTAAAAGAAGTGAGGTTTAGTAGTTACAATGTTTATTTAAATAATGTTTTACAAACCATAACCATCTAATTTTGAATACCTAATCTTAACTGAATAGTTTCTAATGAGTAAATGAGCAATGCAACAGGAACTGAAAGGACAAGGGAACAGTGAGTTGAAACCTCAAATAACATTTTACTAATAACGTCAGAGTTTGGGATGGGTATCAAGCATTTGTAGCTTTCCAAGACCCAACCTCTCCATCCTGCAGGGTTTTTGCATCTCTTTTGATGTTTTTTTGGTGACAGTTTTATAAAATTTTGTTAACAGTTACATGAAAAAGCTAAACAAAACAAAAAAAGATGTAATTATTTTGTGACCATTTTACATTTTTTAAGTTGAATCTGTACCCATCTGCCAGGTTTGTGTCAGTCACAGATGTATTGATTGGAATGAGATTCTAGTGGTCTAGTGGTTATTTCACATCTCTAGAGCATGGGTCTAAACTTTATTGTCTAAGATGAAAATGCTCTCCTCCACAGAGCTAGGATCATTACACAGTACCTACAGGATTTGGGAGTGAAGAGGATCGAATGGCCCGCTGTGAGTCCAGAGCTCAACTCAACTGAACCATTGTGGGATCAGACTGGTCATGCTGTAAGTTAGTGACCAACACAACTACACTGGTTGACCTTCAACAACTCCTGGTTGAGGAATGAGATGCCATCCCTCAGCAAAGTGCCTGGGGCTGGTGACCAATATGAAGAGGGGGTACCAAGCAGTTGTGGCTTTGTGTGGATCTTCCACACACACGACTGAGGTGTAAAAAGGCCAATGTGTGTTGTTTTTTCCTTATGACTGTGGGAAAATGCAATCCTCCATACCACCAGGCAACTCAAAACAAGAGCTAATACCATCCATCCATTTTCTGTACCGCTTAATCCATGCAGGGTCGCGGGTGGGCTGGAGCCAATCCCAGCAAGTATCAGGCGAGAGGCAGGGTACACCCTGGACAAGTCGCCAGTCTGTCGCAGAGAGCTAATACCAACAGGAGAATATTGTTAAGGATTTTTGCACATGTTTGGGGGGAACTACCGACATTTTAAGCAGTGTTGCTCATTCCATAGAAGCACAATCCTTACAAGTTATACCTCGTAAAAGGAGTGTAATCAGGCTTTCCAATGATGCATAATGCAACATCAACTCGAATTATTAAAGAGGAGAAATAATTGACCAAACACAAATGTCCCTACTTTATGGGCTGAGTTATATGTTTTGCTTTTCACACTAAAAACAAAAACCTTGTGCAATGTCATGCCAAATAAAATAAAATAATGTTGACACTTCTGTTTGAAATCATAAAATATATGAATAATTTTATTCAAAATCCTCATATTTACAATATTTAACAGCATTTATAATGCATAATCTTACTCTTTCAAGTTTTACATCTCAGTTTATATTTTTGGCTTACACATAAGGGAGGGACTGTTAATTGAACACACTGTAATACTTGAGTATATTTACAACCAAAGACACAAGAAATAAACAAAACAAAAACTATGAAATGTTAAGATATACACCAAAGGCGGAGACAAGCAAGTGTTTATGTTCCTTTTCATGTCAAGATTAAACTACATCGACGATATGTGGGAGTAGGTGTGTTAAGGGAAATCATAGTGACAAAAGGAGGAAATTTTAAAAACAAACATTAAAATATATTTGGCCCATCACTACTACAGGAAGAAACAGGAGCGTGGTTTCAAAGTGCTGCTCACCTTAGCATCACAAAAGAAGACTTTACAGATTTGCACAGCTAAAGCGTGAAAATATTGCAATCCTCATGCTGAGAGAACCACAGATATCCCTTTTATTACTAACAAAGTGAAGTAAAAGCAGATGGCAAAGGGTTATAATTATTTTTAAAAAATAAATAGAAATGAATCCCCCAAGATGGTTCAGTAAAGTTTAGAAGGTGCTAGGTTGTTTTCACATATATACATTGGGATAAATAGTAAGGATAGACCGATACATCGACCGGCCGATATATCAGACTTATATTTGTGTTTTTTAAACAGTAATTGGCATCGGCCGATTTGCGAGTGCGTTTGCCGATATCTTTTTCTCGGCATGAATTACAGACAGGCATCTGCAGCCAGCTGTGTGTTGTTGGAGACGCTGCCGTCCACTTGCAGAGCATACCCCCTCCCCCCATCAGAGAAGTGGGAAACCTCACCTTTAACACTGCGCATCTGCCTCACCGATTGCAACAGGCTGATTTCCATTTTCATTTTTTTCTAACAAATTATTTACAAAAAGAAAAACTGCGCACAGGCCATATTGTTCTGTTTTATTTTTATTTGAATGTTGAATGTTGAACATTCAAAGATAGAGCTATTACTTGCTACGTAACATTACTTGTTCAAAATTTGTTTTATATTGAATAAATGTTTCTTTTTTTTAACAAAAATGAGACTCATAACATTTGTTATCATTGTGTCATTTTTATTATGTAACTTAAGGGGACAACAGGGGAAATTAACATCCCGTTTCGGCTATCGGCTAAGGCTGATATAAAAAAAATCGGTATCGGCATCGGCATTAAAAACTCCATATCGGTTGATCCCTAATAAATACTGTAATAAATTCTTATTATATTCAAAAATAGACTATGGGACAAAATTTACATGTACAAAATCATTCTTTAATTATAAAAACCTGGGGAGAGAAGCTACAAGCAGCTAGCATGAGATTAGCATTTTTCCCCCCTTCTTCTTCTATAGCTTCTCTGTGTATGTGTGTGTGTGTGTTGGTGTTTCTGCCTCTGCCAATTGGTTTGAGCTGTTCAGAAATAGGCAGGATCAGGTCAGGTGTTCACAGGTAAATCCCACCTTAAGCCACCGCCCGATCAGGAGACATTGGCATTACCCTACACGTTGAGGGCTGGTTAAGTTTGAACCAATGCTGTTAGGTGACATGTCACAGCACACATTAAATCTTCTTGCTCTTACATAACAACCCTTTGACAGTGATCCACTTATAGACAGAGAAAATTTAAAGTTAAAACAAATTCAGTCCTTCACTGACTACATGCAGCATTTGCTAGAACATATAAAGCATGCATCAAATCTTCTTTAAATGCCACAAAAGCAGGTTTCTCTCTACAAAAAACTGTAATATAGTTTCAATATGAAATACTAATATAATGTGCAAAAATCAACATTATTATGTCATGCTATCACAATACCAAATTTGGCTTGCACTGTTAAGAAAATAAACAAACAACAAAAAATAAAAGTGTCCTGCAATTATACCATCACAACACAGGTGCAGATGTGGCTTCCCCCCCCCCTCCTGTCCCTTTTAATCTTTCTTTTACCTTCTGCAGTGTTTATGCTGATCACAGCAAGCCAGTTAATGGCAACCAGCAACGTCTTGAGCTGTTCTCCTGAAAGAAAATCTAATTATGCACGTTGGATCCCTCGGAGCAGCCGCAGTGATGGCCATAACAGCAGTAAGTCCAAAGCTCTGTGCTCTCTGGCGCTGCCAAAGCTGTCCTGCTGAGTGCGTGGAAGTGAGGGAGCGGGCGGAGAAGGCAGAAATGTCAGACAGGAATGGCAAAACAAAAAAAAAAGGAAAGAAAAGAAAAAGCAACATAGCTTTTTGCTCTGCTTGTCGCCCATGACTGAGCTTTGGTTAATCAAGTTCTGTAGATCAGGACAGTGAAAAGTCCAGGAAGAAATAGTGTTGCTCCCTCATCTTTGGTAGACGACCAAATTATTTTTCCACTTTCCAAATTTGACGCGGGTATGATGAGCCTACAGCTCTGCTTTTGCAGTGTCATTGGTGTCCATCTTTAGTGACAGGGGTCGAAAGGGAGCTCGGTGAGGCCTCCGTGGAGCTCCACCCATTCTTCTGACCATGACATGATGTCACCGATCAGGTGGCCTGCACAGGTCGCTTGATTATGGATCTCACTGGCCGTGAGGACTCTGGACCAGAACTGGAGATCTGACATCTCCCCCATGAAGGACTGAGTGATGTCAAATCGGCCTCCCATTGTGTCCTGTAGACAGAGGAGACAGAAACACAGAAAATGTAGGTTTATCTCTTCACACAGATAAGCGACTGAAAAAGGATTAGACCGAGATGAAACTAAGAATTATAGATGACTTATGTGATTTGTCACATCAGTAAAGCCAGGTATACTAAAGGTCACAGTTTACAACATGTTCTTAATTAATAGCTGATTATTTGATTATTGTTTACTGTGATGATCCTTCTGTGTGTCTTTACAAACATTTTTGATTAAAAAACATGGCTGTCATATTTTACAGCTTGATTACAGGATAATGTAAATATCATAATTTAATTTAATTGAATTCCTTAAAATTATATTCATTTACAATTTTTTAAAAGAAAGTAAATACAGGCAGAAGGAAATGTTATTTAACTTGTTTGAACCTTTCTTTAACAAACATGAAGATCCTCAATGTCCACTCTGACCAACTTCACTGTGTCAAGGAAATATAAAATTCTAAAGTTGATGCCAGCAAATGCTCATCTTGACTCATCTGAGAATTGTGTCCACTGTCTTTTTATCTATTTGAGATGAGTTTGGGTCCAGGGAACTTTTGTCATTTTATTGTATATGGTTTATTAACCTTTGAATGGTTCAGTTTCAGGGTACATTTCTGTATGCAGAATGGACTATGTCAAGAAAAAAAAAGTTTTTTCAAGAAATTCTTGAACCCACAGGCTATATTTATCCTGTAAATATGAAAGTTTCTGCTCAAAGATCACACTCATCCATCCAGAGAATTCCCCTGACTCCATAAATCATTACACAATAGTGTTCTATTGATGTTGAAAGAACCAAGTTCTTGGTAACTTTGCACTGAGAAATGGAGTTTGGCACAAAGTTGCAAGCCATCTTTTCTTGAAAAGATTCAGCCTAAAAGTTCCTTTTATACCCAATCCTGACACCCTCACCCGTTACCACTTCATCTGCTGATTGTTGGATTCTCAAGAAAAATGCTATTTTAAAGAAGTTTTCTACCTTCGTTTTCTCCTCTCAATGTCTTTTGAAGGAGTTGCTGGATCAAATTTGACATTTGTTTCTAAACACAATGAAGTTCGACGAGTGATTAAATTTCATAATCAAGGCTTGAACCCATTAAAAGAAATAAAAGATGACAGCTTTTTATTTCTCCGGTAATTGTGTTAGCCGTCGTCAAAAAGTGTCCTGTGTGTCTCACCTGTTCCTGACCCAGGATAAACACCCCTCCTGGTTTGATTGGGTGCCAGGCCGACAGGTTCTGCCCCGAGCCCTTCTTCACTCCATCCTGGTAGGCTTCCCAAACACCATCACGTGTCGACCACGTCACACAAACATGATGCCACTTCCCATCTGTCATGGTTATGGGCAATGTAACCGCCTAAAGAGACAAGTGAGGGAAAAGTCAAATTTATAGGCTTTTGATTTAAAACTGGAATTTCTTAAAAAGTTTCAAATTCATCAAATCACATTGTCAGCCCCTGGTGGCATGATCCAGGATTGACCAGCTCCAAAAACCCTAGTTCTGCCCCAGCCAAGCTCATGGAAGTGTCCACAAACTCTGAAAAATTTATTAAACATTGCGCAAGGCCACTAAAAGACACGTTACGTAACTTTCTGACCTTGAAACTCTTCCTTCCAGACTCCTTTGATGCCACAGTGACATTTATTATGCACAAAAGAAAATCTGCAAAAGTTCCGTAGTGTGTCTTTAACTGTGTAATTGTTTGATGACGGTCAAATTTGTTATATCCAGACGACTAGCCTGAGGGTTTATCCCCCCTGGGTCTCTCCCACAGAAAATTAGGTCAATCACCAAGAGACAATAACAAGATTACTTGTTTTGCTAACGTGTTTGCTTCGTTCAATGAGGACAGTACTTGAACAAGGCAGAGAAAAAGACAGCCGTCTGTCTTCATTCCAATGGAAAAGGTATCAACTTTTCGGGGAACAAGGTTAATAGATTAAGTGAATAATTGGTTTTATCCGCAAGTTATATATGGGTTAATGTTGCTTAAACTGGGTCATCTACAACCCTTTTCTGAAAGAGACAAGACAGAGGAATACTCCATGTTTGCACATTAATAAAACATTATATACTGGAGCTGGGGCCATCCCTGTGGTGGGTTTCATTCTACATGATGGCTGCTGGTGGACTGGGTCTTGGGTCCCTCTTTGTCTTCCTCTGATCTTTAGAGGGGGAGTGATTGCGTTTCCAGGATTGCATTACCCATTAAACATAACTCATTCCTTCTACTTTGCAGGGTTAGATAGTCATGGTGTTGTCCTGCAGGTTTAATCATCAATAGCTACAGATATGTTTTCATACACATACTGCTGTTGTTGTTGATTATGTTTGTCTCAGTTTTTCTTTCTATAGATGATCCTGATGATGGTCTGCTTTGTTTTCTTACAGAGGCTGTAAAATGTTTTCTGTTCAGATTCTTTACAGATATAGCTGCTGGTTATCGCTGTTGTTTTTGATCTCCCCTACTCCCCCCCCCCCCATCAGGTCCAGCATCAAAATATAATTCAGCGAAAACCATATCAGACAAAAAAGATCAACATTCAACTGTCATGAGGAGCCTTATCCACAAAGTTGCATTCCTTATAAATCCATTAAGCTCACTCATGGTACAACACATCAGCCAGACCATCATTCTGCTCGCTATGATGGTGGACAGGACAAGGTTGAGAAAAAACAAAACAAAAACAAAACAGCTAATAAAAAAGAAAACATAATATTATTTGTCTTATTTAGAAGCTGGGGAAATCATCCATGCTATTAGGCCTGTGCTGGACGTTAACCTCAAGAAGAAGTCCTGATTTGGGATCTTAATTTTCCAGTCATAAAGCTTTTGTGGCATAATGTGATGGCAGCTCAGTTTTGGCCAAATCAGATGGTGCAAGTGTGTATAAATGACTACAACATATTGTTTTTACCTTGTCATTAATAAGCAGCTCCATTGGGTTGGTGCCCCATTCCATGAGCACTAACTCATTAGCTTGTCCAGGTACAGCGTAGGAGATGGGTGTCCCGAGGCCGGGACCTTCACCCGGCTTCAGCCACAGACAGATGGTCATGGCAAAGATTTCGTTGACCACCGACCTCTTCATCCTGGCGTACATGTAATTAGTCCTCATGGGGAAATCAAGCAGGAATGCGCTGGGACTCTTAAGCTTCTTGTGGTTTCCTGAAGAGATGAAGAGAAAGTTAAAGTTTAATTTAATCTTTTGTTATATAGAACATCTGTTTCTTCTCCTATAAAATTCCAATATGGGTCAAATTTGGCTAAAATAAACAAGTGTCACAAAATTTGTTAAAAGTTTTATAAAACAATCCAGTGATTCTCATCCTGAGACACATTTTTTTTTTTTTTATTGAAATAGCTGCAATTTCTGAAACTTGTGAAACTGTTAAATTTGTTTTTCATAAGGATAAAAACATCAACATTTGGAGGCTGGAGAGGTACAGGAACAGACATAAAGGTTAGCCGTGTTTTGTTTCTTCTACAACTTGAAATTTAATTTTGCTTTCATATGCTGTTATCTTTAATTTTTACTCACTGTTTGGGTATATAAATTGATTAAATGCAACAAAGGCAGTATTTAACAGATGGTTAGGTTTAGACATTAAAAAAAGCATCTTCAAATAAAGAAGAAAATCTTGACTTCTCTAAAAAATAAATAGAACCTCTTACACATTTACTACATGCAAAAAAAAGTCTGCGTCCTAAAGGTGATGAATCCACCTGTGCTGCTACTGAACTATATGTTACCCTGAAAGCCATACTGAATGCAACAATCGAAGTGCACAATTAATTTCCATTAGTACATGACAAGTTTATCTTAATTTCATTTCAAAATGATGAAATAAAGGATTTAAAGTTATTGTCTTGACTATAATAATGGAAGTTTTTTTTTTTTACTGTGTAACACTAAAATAAGCACAGCTATGTTAGTATGATAGCAGGCAAATCTGCCTTTCTATTGGCAGCTAATGAGTTTGTTTTTGATAGTAATAATGATTATCCTTCTTATCATTGACAATATTTGATCAAATGTTGTTAATATTTCTTACATTTTAGATATGCAGGTAAAAAAATTAGATTAAGCAACTGTTTTTCCAACCAAAATGAACATATTCATTATTTGTCTCCATTTCTAATTAACATGGTTATTGAGAAAATATGATAAAGGTTTAGGCAGGTTTAGGCACAACAATCATTTAGAAAAAGACTTGGGTTAAATTAGGAACTGCAGAAGTTTCAGAACATTCTGAGATCCTTTGGTGGAATATAAGTTTTTGTTGAGCCATCCATCAACTCAGCCAGCTCCCTACACAAAATTCCTCTGTTTTGGCTAATTCAATGTATTTATTTAGTGCCAATTCACAACAATGGTCATTTCAAAGCATTCTAAAAACAAAGTCCAATCCAAATAATGCCAATCCAGCCACCATTTCAAATGGAAATAGCTATCTAGTGTGCCAATGTCTATTGGTATCGGATTGTTTTTTCTAAAATAACTATTGTTTTCATTCTCTTAGAATGAACCGTTTACATCTACTTGCCATGGCAGCTGCCATATTTGTGCCGCCATTTTGGCTACAGTGTCTCTGAATGGACAAACAACTGAGTGAAGAGAGAACCCTGTGAGATTTAAACTGTGCCAACTTTGTTTCATAGGTGCTGGAGTACTATTGGGTGTACGTATTGCATTGAAAGGAACAAAGAAAAAGAAAGCATATTTGTACACAATTTTGAAGTAGTTAACTGTTGTGCAGTCATCGCTGCACTGAGACCGAGATCACCAGATCCACCTGCAGGTGAAAACATTTATGTCTGGGAGAATTTTGGCTAATGATGGCCGCTGTCCATTCACAACCGTGCTTGGCATTTGAAATAATTTCTTTGCCCATCTTTACCACTAAATGCCAGTAATTCTAATACACCGAACCTTCAAAATGCTGTATATCACAATTAATTTTTCTACTTGAGGACTTGCATCCAAGGCCAGAACAGATGGATCCATATTGAAACTAAAGCCTAAATCTAAGCCCTTTAGGATCTTTTAAGGCTTTCTATCTCACAAATGTCTAACTAATATTTACTTGTGTCCTGTTTTCTGGGAGACTTAATAAGTTGTGGCTCCTGCAGTAAATCTGGAAGGATGATTAAAGCTCAGTGCTCATGACTGCACAACGGGGACTTACATGCATTAGTAACCAAATTGGCTGCCACAATGCAGAGCAGAAAAACTCCAGTTTCACTTTGTTTTCTTGCTACACTGAATCTTAGCAAAACAATAGTCATTCGCTGCTATATTTATATCCAAAATCTTAAAATATCAAACCAGTAGCAGTCTCACTATGGACAATAAGCTGATCTAACCAAGCCAATGAATGGGTTATTTTAGAAAAATCATAGAACAGAGTCAAATAATTTGTAGTTAATTTGCTTGTTCAAAATAATTCTGTCAATATAATCATATTGAAAGGACTTGCCAAGAATATAAACAGTTAGTTTTAAAGTGTCCCCTGTAATAATAGAAACACAACTGTGTGTGTGTATGTTTACCGTGGTCATTGCCGTGATGTATTTGGCTAAGAACTGTTTCCAGCTTGTTGTGCCCAGCGCCTCGCACACTGGTCTCCTTGCTGCTGTAAGGCAGCCGCCGTGGAGGATGGTCTCTGTCATGGTGGCTGTCATGGTGGTCATTGCCATGGTGATTTTCATGGTGATCATCATGATGGTCATCG
This sequence comes from Leptatherina wallacei, assembly GCA_028567055.1. Classification (NCBI taxonomy): domain Eukaryota; kingdom Metazoa; phylum Chordata; class Actinopteri; order Atheriniformes; family Atherinidae; genus Leptatherina; species Leptatherina wallacei. The sequence goes on from JAOXYM010000018.1 coordinate 23,520,277, forward strand.
TGGTGTCCAGGACTACCATGATGATAATCATGGTGATCGTCATGGTGACTGCCACCATGGTGATCGTCATGGTGGTCATCGTGATGGTCATTGTGGTGGTCATCGTGATGGTCATCATGATGGTCATTGTGGTGGCCACTGTGATGGTTGCCATAGTGATGATAACGCCGACCGTGGTGCCGGTCATGGTGGTGATCGTCATGCCGATTATGGTAACTGCTGTGATGGTTGTACCTATTGTTGCCGTAATGGTTGCTGTGGTGGGTGTTGTGGTGGTCTTCATGGTGACTAGTATCGTGGTGGTCATCGTGGTGGTCATCATGGTGACCAGTGTCATGGTGATCATCATGGTGGTCATCGTGGTGATCTTCGTGGTGGTCATTTCCATGGTGGTTATCATGATGGTCGTCATGGTGATCTCCGTGGTGGTGTTCTCTGTAGTATGTGTGCAGCTGCTCTTCAAGGGCATTGATCTTCCGCTGGAGAAGTTCTCTCAGGGAGCTTGAGTAGGAGCTGGAAGAGTTCCTGGCCTGTAGACACAAGATAATTAATCAACCTCCATAAAGTGAGAACATCCATCTAAATTCTACCAGACAGCTAAAATATGATATCACACCAAAATTCTATCTTTGGAAACTAAATAACATACAATGCACCACAATAATACTATGACCATTATCTAAATTATTTTAATTTAATCATCAGAGTTATTATTGACAGTCATAAATTCAATGGAAATAATTCAATAATAACAATTTCCTCTGGGTCATACCTGACATCACCCCATATCATCAGTTACCATGGAAATGCAATTGTATAGTCAACCCGCTCCCTTTACATGTTCTACTGGACCTGAGCCAAAGAGAGGTTCTTGCATCATCTCTGCGCAATGCAGATTTATGATTCATCACTGAAAATCCCTTTCATCCAATGATTCACAGTCTATTACATCTTCCTTGGTCTATCTGCATGTTTCCCTTTAACACATTTCATATTTGTGAATGCTCCACACAGGTGATTGGGAACAGCCAACCTATTTTACCCCACTCCGAGTTAGGTGGAAAGAGTTTTATGTTTGTTTTCAATGTTTAACCCGACAGCGCTTTTGTTGAGACCTTGTTTCCCGGGAATCTGCCAGGCACAACAGTTCATTTGCGAACACTCTCATTAACTGCAGACTCATTTACATATTCAGAATTACTCAGGTCTTTGGTTTAGAGATGCAAAGTACAAGGTTATTCTGAAATTTTTTTCTTCAAGATGTAATTATAACACATATTCCCTATTAGATATAAAAAAAAAGAAAAGCATTTTTTAAGGATGTCAGACTTGTCAGCAATTCAGATTATTTTGTCATAGTTGTGACTGCACAGCTAAAACAACTGAATAAACATCCTCCAAGAGTGGTTATACATGACTAAACAATCAAAAGGGGATCTGTTTGTTTCTTAATGTCTTGTTTTAATTACAGGATGGACTTTACAGTATTGTTTCTTTTTAACTTCAAGTGCTTTCTCTGTATGTAAATAGCTACTGAAGAGGATTCTTTTTAATGTCAAAGCACCGTCACATTTCACAAACTGAGCTGCAATAAATTTCTTTATATCACACCAAAGAGCCTAAGTTCTTTGAGGTATATTCAAGTAGGAAGAACTGTGGCATGACATTTAAAGTTGCAGGGGGAAAAGTTTACACCCCCTCCCTTCACTTACTCCTTATTCCTTCCTCCCTTGCTCATCCTCTTCTTCCTCACCAACAAATCCGGCTTTGTTCCCTGCCAGCACACGCCACGATTAATAGCCTTGTCAGGGAGGATGAATCTAATTGAAGGTGAGGCTAGCTAGCACCCCTCGGTGCATGACCACAGGCTGGTCGTGTAGACATCTTGTTAGGAGAGGGAGTGATGGAGGGTAAATCCCAGCTCCTCTTGTGTTATGTCCTGCACCTTCAAGGGAGATTGAAGGGGATTTCTAACAACAGATTCCCTGAGCCTAGCCTGAGACCACCCACTCTAATGATAAGGCTTTCACAGGCCAGTGGATAGCAAAGTTTTAGTTTTGCAATGTGACACTAGGGGTCATGACAACAGAGGATGCTCGTTCATGTAAATATACAGGACGAGACACAGTTCATGCAAAAATTACAGAAATTACAGAAAAACAGTTAGAAAATCTCTTATTTAAGAAAAATTTAAGTTTATAAGTGAAAGATTTTTGGATGATGGGATTAGTTGTTCCAGAGGTTATTGGCTTGTCAGCCTTTGAATAAACAGAATATCAGTGCAGTAAACATGTATTTAAAATTCCAGTTATGGTTGTTATATCACAAGTAACTTTTTTGTCATGCAAATATGCTGATAGTCTTTTATAAAATACACCCTGCCCAGCTTTTAAGAAAATATTCAGACATATTTTTCAGCAGGTAATCACTTTGCTCTGCTTACAGGATCACTTTAATAAACTAATTAAATTATTTCTTTTTGTTGTGACTATTGTAGACTAAGCCAGTTATATGTAAATTTGATTATACATACACTTGTCTAATTAAATAGACAAGATTAAGCAAAAAAAAATTTTCAGTTTGGTTTCCTGCTTCTCCGTGTCACAGCTGTTTTCTGAGGTACAGATGATAGTTATCAACTTGCATATCCAATGATCCCCAAGATGGAGCCAAAGCAAGCCATAGCAACATGAAGACAACAAACGGTAAACTTCTAATTACTTTGATATTAGATTTGTGGGTGGTAAGTGTCTCAAACTGACTAGAGGGAGTTTTTTTATGTTTGTGTGAGACACGCAGAAACCAATTTTGTTATATTACATTCCTGTGGTTTTAAATCCATATCACCAGAAAGGCTCCCACAAGTAGCATCTCTTAACTTGAACTTTTTAAATATTTTTTTAAATCATAGAACACCAAAGGTGACGTGGGGTTTATGATGCGTTTGTGAAATACAACCCTCATTTTTACTTCATATATAGTTTTGGTTTTTTGAGTATGATGTATGTTCTCCCAAAGCTACCATAGCGTAGGCAGAATTTTTGTGGCATTTATAGTTTTTGGGGAACAATATCATTGTGAAACAGCCGTTGAATGGTAATCCCGCTACTCCGTCTAAATTTGTTCAACGGAACATCAAGTTTGTCGTTTTGTAGTTAAACTATTCAGCTAGGCGATCCCAGTAAGCTCTGTAACAATTTTATAATTCATCTTAAAACATAACCATATTAAATTATAATTACCCATAAACATGCGCTTAACTAATGCATGGCCACAAGTTAATTATCTAATTTCCTTGCATTTGTAATCCATGGCCACGACTTAATAACGTGTGGCCACAGGAAAACATCTTGTGGCCATGCATTAATTTTTCTTCTGTCATTGTCATCAGACAGGATCTGTACTTTTCATATGTTTCTTCCTGTAGAATTGTTTCAAGGCCACTATAAGTTAAAGCATCTCAGACTAACTTTAGATAGCATACACTTTGTTATAGAATAATCAGAAAATCCTCAGAGAACCTGTGAGACTGCAGAACCTCATTGCAGATCACTTCTACCAGCACAGTCTAACAAGGAAATATGCAGCAAATCATTTTTTCCCTTCTGTATTTAGCATTTCTCTTTTGCACTTTTACCTTCCTCTGATGGTGTCTCATGCAACCAGGCTGCTTATTAATATGTAACTCTTTAACCAATCATATTTCTGTCCATTCAGGCACCATTGCACACATGTGAAATACTGTGGGAAGATTGTCTGATGAGCACTCTAATGTCCAAACTTAAAATTTGTGGCCCAAAAATTTCTGTATCCAGCTTCATTTAAAAAAGTTTAAATTTAAATTTCCAACAACGGCACAGTAATCCATTTAATCTTCCAAGCAACTATAAAAAATTACTGCAATTTTCCACTTACTTGCAAGTTCTCAAGCCTCTCCTTCAGTGTCTGCAGGGTCTTCCCAGTCTGTTCTGGAGAGAAGCTGCCATGTTTGCTGTATGACGAGCCTTTTCTGTGATGTGGATCCGGCCTGTGGCTGCCGTGGGAGTTGTGGGGATCACTGCTATGATGTGTTGAAGGTCCATGGTGCAATGACGATGGCCCATGATGGCTACCGTGGTGTCCATCGTGGTCATCATGATGGTTGTCAATGTTGCTGTGATGGTTGTTATGATGGGTGTCATGATGGTTGTTATGGTGATTGTCGAGGTGGTTGTCATGATGGCCAACGCTATGGTGACCCCCAAAGCCCTCACACAAGGTGAGCTTCGCTGTTAGCTCTCTGATGGTCTCCCGCTGGTCCAGGATGGTTTCCTTCTGTCTCACAAGGCTCTCACGCAGGTGCAAGATAGTGGCTTTGGCCTCATCGGACATTGTGCCTCGATGGCTACCGCTGCTGTGGTCTTTACCGTGACTGTTACTGCTTGGTCCATGTGGCACACTGGGTGGTGAATAGCAGCTGGGGTCTGCTTCTGGGGGAACTGGGGTACAAACAAATTTGGGGCTGATGCTATATTCGTATTCTATGCCATGTAAACTACCTGCTGCTGCAGCACATGACAGGAAGTAATAAAAAATTAGGCTGCGGAGGAGGGAAAGGGGGAAGACGAATCCCAGAGAGGGTGCAATCCATTGCTGTTGCCTTGATGAGGAAGGCATGAGGCTCAGAGTAATGCCGTCTCTGGCCATATCTGGGTAGAAAGCAAGTAATTCCTTGACAACTGACAGTTTGTCCAAGGCTTAGTTTCGCTGTGAAGAACAGCATGAATGGAAGTCATTTGTTTTGGACTGACGGGTGTTGGGGCAAAGCATGTCAACAGATAATGTGCAGTTGAAATCTCCTCTTAGAAAACAAAAAAGATATGAACCAAAAACTCCAAGAAATTATTCCAGAGTTAAAGAAAAGGCAGATGCCTGCAAGACAACCTTGCAAAATCAAAATCAAAAGTTTTTTAGCTCCATGGCAACTTAACGGACTATGAGGACTCAGCTGATATATCCTAAGAGGCTCTTCCACCGTCTTCAGGATGAGGTGTTGGGCCGCTGCCAGGCAAGTAATCACTCTTGGCTCCGAGGACTTCCTGCGCTCAACAGCTGGGTATAATCCCTTTAACTTCGGCTTTTAACCATCCATCAAATCCAAAAGTACCACGACCTATTGCACACACAGAGAAAGCAGATAAAAAAAGGATATCAAGATAACAAGTTGAGGATAGCAAAGACATAATGGAATTAGATTGCTAAGTGGATTAAGTCTGTTTAACAGATATGAAGTCAAAAGTTTGGGCATGCTTACCCATTACATTTAATGAGAAAGCGTGTCCAAACTTTTGTCTGGTACTATACATATGTGCTATTTAGCGTTTTCTCCTATGCAAAATGTAAATGATTAATGACAAGGATAACTAAGTGAAGAACATGTTCAATACATAGTCAATACTGTCAACAGGGGAGAATGAGACAGTAAAGGCGAGGATTTGGGTCATGGTTGAATCACTAATTAAAAGGTGGTGAATACATTTATACAGGATTTGTCTTATAGATAGCTAAACAGATTTTTAGAAAAACAACAGGAAATAGACATAAATTACATTTCCATTACCCCCCTAATGATCAGATAAAAGCTAATCACTTTTGTCCAGGGATTTACATAATGAAGGCAGCAAGGAGAGACAGATTCAGAGTAAAAGGGTCTGGTTTTCAGGCTGGTTAACTACGACAGAAAGGAAATATTATATTACTCATTCTTTCACTCTGAAAAGATATTTGGGGTGTAGTTGATCTGGAACACTTATTCAAATGCAACTTAATTATTTTGGTTAGTGATAAGAACTTAGTTTTGTTGGTTTAATTAACTTAAAATCAAGATGATCGTAGAACCAACAATTGCCTTCATTAGTAAAAAGTGATTGATTTAAGTTCATCTAAGTTAATCTATCAAATTAGTTTATCTTGACAGTCGGACCTACTGAATGATTTGATACCAATTGACCACAAAGACTTATTGGAAATATATATTTAGCAGGAAATTAACCTTTTGTGATTTCTGCGCTGTAAATTTAAGTGATGTGCTTCAATTCCTGAGTTATGTTTACATTTAGACAATGTTGTTGGAATATTCTGTTCTGTTTGAATGTTAAATTTGCTACCATGAGGAAGTACAGGAAGAGACACCCACCACTACCTAGCACTGGTGAATGAGTTGCTCTGGCAACAGAAATAAGTTGTTGATGAACATCTACGGTTGATGATTTTGTCCCACTACTTCTTATTGGAGAAATATATTTTAGTTTTAAACACTAAGTTCAAATGTGATTGTAGTGTATTGTCTATTCAGCCTATGGGATCACGTATAACATTAATATTTATATATAAAGAAAGTTACTTTATATAAATCAAATATTTATTTTAGAACAACTTGAATCTCTTTAGTAGTTTTCCACCAACTTGAGTCAGAATGATTCAGATTTTTTATTTGAAAGAAGCTAAATGATTTGAGTGGGTCTGACTTAAAACCGATAAATGAACTGGAATGAACTTAAGTTAATCACTTGGTGCCAATTGATTTTAAGTTGGTTCAATGGTTCTGTTTTTACAGTGTAAGTGCTTCATTTAAAAAAGCCACAAAGTCCTCTTAAGGAGGAACCAGGGGAAGTGGATATTGCAATCACATGCAATGCTTTAAGCCAACAACTGCATTTTTAGTTTCTGGGTTATTTACAGCCAATAACACAATGCTTACTTACATTTTCTTAGCTTCCTGGTTTGGTGTAAGTAATAACATCATTGGGTTCAGCTTATAAATAAAAACTATCTGGTCACAATAATGAGCAGCATTGTGCTGGTAACTTTGGTGGCATGCCAATTAAGAAGACACTGTCACGTTGTCGTTGGGTTTGTATATTGTTAAGTCAAAACCTTCATGATTTACACCAAAATGCATCATTTTTTCTTTGAAACCGTTCCTTAAATGGAAGCTTTTTTGACACTCCAAATGCATTTTCTGTAGTAGTTAGTTGTAGTTATAGGTAGTTATTGGCTGCATGGACAAACATTTCAAAATGAGTCCACAACTCTTCCTATGAATAGATGTTATTAGTTACTTAGTAACTGAATATTGTGCACATATTGTTATCTGCAGGTTAAAATTCATCCACATGCAAATCTGCTGGGAAGTTTACAGTATTCCATTTATTTATGAACAAAGATGAAAGTTTTTCTGTCATGATTTCAATAAATTCTTATTTGTTCATAAGTGTGGTTCATTTTCTTGACAAGGATCAGGGAAATCACCACTGTTTGACATCTTATTCATTAGGGGAATAAATTCTAGATCATATAAATACATTTATATTGGCTGGGCTCTGTTTAGCAGCAGAAAGTGCATCTCCAGCATGCTCGTTGGATCAGCCAAAGAGAATGATACAGAGCCAAAACAAAAAAAAGAAATCGCAGGACACATAAGCTGTTGTCCCTTCTAAGCTCCTAATCTTTATAGCCTATCAACAGTTCAAACACCCAGTGCATCCATGACAGAGAGTAGAAACATCCAAGTCTCACAGACTGCCCTTTCAATGATACTGTCTTACAGTTAAAACAAAATTAACTTCTCTTCTTTATCATTTTTCAAGCATTAAATTCTCCCCACTATTACTGAATGAACTAGAGCTTGTTTCCCCAAGAGAACTTTGATATTCAGATAGTGAAGTTTAACAATCCAGTGAAACAAAGATGTAGCCGTCATCCCGGGATTCTAAAATCTTAATTGAAGAAGCTACTAAAACATCCAATATTTAATTAACAAGAATAAACATCCTGCTGTTAGCAGCTTCAAAGTCTGATTCATGAACTATTTCTTAGTAAACATGTTTCTCTCTTTCCGTCTGTGAACTGAGTCCTTTTTAATGAGGCATTCAGGGATGTGCGCGCAGCCGGTAACTGAAGGCCTTAATCTGACAGCGAGCCCTGCTGTCTGATACTTAAAGACAACATTAGTGGAGATTTAGAGAACGTGATACTTTGCAGAGACACGTGGCACCGCACGGAAGTCGAAAAAGCATCGCATCATGAGTGGCAGCAATCTTCAGGGGTGCTCATTGTCTTAATATCAAAGATGGACGGCGCCTCCGTGACGTCACCTGTAAGTTTCTGAATAGCTGAATTGAAGCTGGGAGGGCGGTTCCCACCGTCACCAACTTGTCTTGTCACTCCCGGAAAATACAAAAATGTGCAAAGAGGTGGCATTGAGTGGGGGCTGTGAGTGTAGGGACGGATGATTAGTTATGTTTACACGGACAAATATCTGATCTATCTGATTGAAATCAATCTGATCAGAGATTCCAGCCGACACGTTTACATGGACACTGGATAAAATGATCCCATCCGTTGTGTGTTTATATGATGGACAGATTTAATACGATTCTAATACTTCTGACATGCGCAGTGCTACTAGTTTGGAAGAATGAAGGTTTTCTTTTGTTTATTTTTAACCTTTTGACCGTCGAAATGCTCAATAATCCTGAAACTCTTTCAGTTTCCAACAAAAACGTTGTATTCTCCACGTTCCCGTTCTGTTTTACTGCCATCATTATTCAACTCTTCCCTGACACTCATTACGCTGTTAGCTGGCTAAAAACTGCAGTTGTGCTACCCTCTGCCTCTTTGCCATCAATATTTGACAATCAAATGTTATGTCAATCAAAACCTTTTTCTGCTCATGCCTCCTTCAGTGGATCCATAGCAAAGTGCAGATCGTGTCTCCAGGCCTCTCCCGCTCCCTTCCAGGGTGACGGACTAATTGGATTGGTTGGATGTAAAACTGTTTAACGAGGGATTGGCTGCAGGCTCCTGTCTGCCAGAAAACTCGGAGAATCACACTCTTACCCATGAAGTCAAGCCACTGTTGTCACGAATGTTACAGCAGAAGATGAACATGCATCAGAAATGCACCTACGAACTGCGATGTGCAAAAATAAGTCAGTTGTTGATGTATTTAGAAATATTATTCAAATCTATCTTAACATCCTGGTAGTTATTTCATAAACCTGTTAAATAAAAGACAATGAAAATCTCTTCTGACTATGCATTTTGCATGATTATTGGAAACATTTTTAATGTCTTTACACATCGCATTAGTTTTAGCCAATTACTAAAGAGTCAATTATCCAAGTTCAGGGCATGTGAACACTGGATAGATTGTTGTTCCAAGAGCTTTAAGAAACTCCACCTCCTCTTCATCCCCATTTGCAGGCTGTGACTTCATCCTTGCACGAGTAAACCTTTGTTTGTCAGGTGTTGTTGCTGCATGGTAAACTTGGAGCAGAAGCGAATTACTGTTTATCCTTCTGAACTTGCCTGGCAACAGCAAATAAGAGCCAAGGGGCACAGGAAGGACTGATGGTATTATTTATTATATGTTCATTTGTTCCCCGCTTATTGCATCAATCTGATGCTGGAAGTCAAACAAAAAAATGAACCATTAAAATGTAAGTTGAAAATAAAATTTTGTGGAAAGTATTGAGAAACAGAAGATCATTGTCTCTTTCTTGAAAGAAATGCATAAATATCCTAAAAGTAAATAATCCTGTGGTAATATAATAATTTAGAATGCAGTCAATTGCTCAATTTACGCTCATTTTAGTGTTTCACAGATCACTCGCATTAATCTGTGAATATATTCTCAGCAACCAAGACAGCAAAAATATATGAATCCAGATCGAAAAATGTTTACATTCTTCCACTTACAGAAAGTCAACTTTCATGAAAAGAAAATATGAAAAACTATATGTATTATTTTGAACTGTTCAAATCTGTAAAGCCTGAGTACAGGCTGACTTCTTTTGAGTTTTTTGTTTGAAATATTTTAGTAATATTATAGGTCTTAATGACTAAATGTTGATTGTGACATTTCTTCGCTAGTTATAAAGACTTCTTTACCATCTTTTTTGCCTTTTCCTTTGACAATTTTTCCATTTTGAGCAATAGAAGAATGTCTTGTAAACTATAAAAACACGTTGTTATGCTAGCTAATCCTTTAGTTTATCAAATTGTGAACTTATTTAAAGACAGTCTTGCTTTTAAATTAGACTTAGGGTGTTACTGAGATTATATGCATAGGTTAAATATGCATATAGGTTAAATAAATAGATGAATAAATAAAAAATTCTCATTCATAAAGTGTTCCTCTTCCTTTTACGGATGAATACTCCCTCAGCAACCAAAGCAACAAGGTTCTGGGATGAGGCCATATTTGTAAATTTAAATACCACTTTTTCTATGAATCCTGGTTTTAAAAGTTTCTATTTAACGTTATAACATAATATAAAGCTCACTTCTATTGTGTCTTTACTTACTTTCTGAATATTCAGACTATTAAATCCAAAACTTCCAACATAGTAAAACTTATCATAGAGAGTATTTCTACTGCTACCTGTTTTGTTCTCTCTTGTTTTTCTTAAAGATGCAAACATTTCATCTCTATCAAGCAAACAAATGAAAACTGAGGATATAGCACAGAGTTAATATGAACTCATACAGCTGCATGCTTTCCACTCACACAACAAAAGAGAGTTGCTGACAGCCTTTTCAATGGGAACCTGTATTACAGCCCCACAGCCACATAAAGTAAAAGTCCAGAAAATTCATAACAACATGTTCTATTTAAACTGTAGCAGTGGGGATTAGATGAGAAAAACCCTCTTATTCAATTCTGATCCTGAACAGAAAACTTTTTTTCTTTTGAAGAATAGACAAAACATGTTCTGTTTGTGCTCCTGTCAAATTTAACACAAACAAAGCTCATGTCCAGAGTGTATAATCTGCTGTGTCAAGCCATATTCTGGGAAAATATGGGGCATTGAAGTCATTCTAAATCGGTGATGTTGTAAATTAAATAGGATTTCACAGATCTATTAACTTTTAACACGGTATTTTTCACAGAGAGCACAAGTAACCTCGTAACTGACAAGAACTTGAAATGCAATATTTAAAAGCAAAGTGCTTTTAGACCAAAGAGACATTCGACTTCTAAAGACTGCAATGCTCTAAAACAAGCAACCATAAAGTGGTTAAAACAATGATAATGATTTTACTTTTCAAGCTAAATCAAGTTGAGCTAACTTGTAGGATGTGGAGGTTGACCGGCAGACACATCCCCTGTGTTTACAGGTTGACAGCTGTAAGGCCTGTACTACGAAGCAGGATTAACATATCTGGGATATCTCTCTGTTACCTGGGTTTTAACTGAACTCAGAGTTTTTTCAATCTTGATGGAGAAGCGGACAATTACAACCCAGAAATTAGAAGAATTCACATCATTTAGGCCAAAAGTAACACTGTTGCCGCAGCAAAATTGCTGACTGTTAATGCGTAAATTTGTGAGATAATACAATATCAAATCATCAGAAAATATAAACGTACAACACATCTGATCACTCAGTTTCACTTTATTACGGCGCAGACGATTCGAGCAGAGCTTCCTCAGTTTTCTTCATTTCGTTTATATTGTCCATTCAGTTCTTTCGAAGCTTAGCTTAGTTTTAAATTGATGGTTTTGCATTTATGCCATGTGTGACCATCATCATTAACCTCATTATTTCAGAATCCTAGTGGAGCTAAAATGGACTTGGGAACAAGTCAAGAACAGGTCCAAGACCCCAGTGGAGGTAACAGCACTCACAGCACCTCATTTGTTCAGGGTATGTTTCAGTGAGTCCATGTTAAAACACTGGGTTGCTTATAAAACACAAATATGTGGAAGTAAGAAGCTTGTAGGCGCTCCTCATGATCTGTGCACCAACGTCAACAGGATGTTCTAATGATCGGGCAAATTTCCAAGAGAACTGATCTGTCAGGAGGTGGTCCTTTTTATCCGGAACATCTGCTACGGAGCAGGTTAGCCATTCAGCCTAAGCTATCATGGTAATTTGTAATAAACAAACCAGCATTGTAGGATAGATAACCCCGATTTAAACCTGAAGTAAACTCAATAAGAGAAAATCCAGCTTCTTAGTACAGGCCTCTGACCTTTTATGAGGTCTCCCCTTCCTGGGCAGGCCCAGAATAGTCGCAATGGCATGGAAAGCTCTACGGCTCAGGCACTGAGGGTGAAAACACTTAGACTAATGTGACAATACACTAGCTCAATACAAGATATCATGAAGGCAGCAGTGGGGTTTATATCTGTCACTACAGTTCAAGAGAGGGTAAAACCGAAGCTGACGAGTAGGATTAAGAAAAAAAAAGCTATCTAATTCCGCTGTGCTCTCAGGTGCCTCATAATAAAAGTTGAGAACTTTTCTGTGCTGATTTGTTTGTGATTTTCTTGCAAAAAAAATCTTTTATTTCCAGAATCCAGTCTGCAAAGTTACTCTGTCATCACTTGAGGGCTGATATTAAGGTTTAGAATAAATACTGAATCTATCGTCCAAATCAATTCGTCCTTGCTTGGGATTTCGTGAAAGAAGACGTCACGCTTGTGTACAGGTGAACTTCTGATCTGAAGGGTGACGGATCATCCCCACTTTTTGTCTGGCCTCTTTAAGCTGACTCTAGCCGATGAAGAGGAGTCAAAGTAAAGGTCTCAGTGCTGCACGTGGCCTCAAGTATGTCAGCCCTGCACTGACTAGATGAGGACTCAGCAGGATGCAGCTAGGCACTCCAACTCCAAAACTAGAGGAGGGAAACTAACACTTTATTCATATCAGATGTTAAGATCTTTTTTTTTAAATATATATAATCACGTAAACAATTTCCAAACAAAAAATTCTTGCTCTTGTCAAATTGAGCATTAATGTATCATAAAAAAGAGGAAAAATTAAAATTTTTCTTACCTGAGCAATATTAATCAAATTTGGATGACTTATATGACAATGTGATAGAAGTTTGAGTAATTCAACACTATATACCAACAAAATCAGCTTCTTTGACATTAAATAGTTTTTACAAATGCATATGAATAATAAAAAAAATCCCATTGAGATTAAGTTCTTATTTTCAAGGGTGACCTGGCCAAGAGGTCAGCAGCACACATCACAATAAATAATACATATTCAAGAAGTAGTTTACAGTGAACTAAAAAAGGTAAATCCAAAAAAGTGCACAGATGAAAGTGCTGTAATTGAAGTCACAGTTACAATTCAAAAACACAAGCACTGTCCAATTGATTCTTGTTGTCTCTCATTTAAGATAGAAAAAACTCTCTTAATGCAATGAGATTTAAACATTTCATTTCAGTCTGGATGACATATGAGCAGAGCTTGTTACATCATTACTTTGTAGGTATGAGTACTTTAACTTGAAGCACAAAAGCAGAAATATTGTCAGTTCATAGCTTGATTGATCTTTAATCAGATTTTTCTTTTGATCGTCACTGTAGTGACAAATAAAACAAACTGAATCTGTACTGAGTGATTCTTCCATGAGTCAAATTCATAATAGATTATAAATAGATTAATCAATACAACAATGATTAATTGTTGAATTCTCACGTACATGAAAGGTGTTATACAAAAAAACTAGCCTTGCCAAATACAACAATGTTTAATAATTATATTATTTGTCTGCTGTTATTGGTTAACTGTTAATATACTGGTAAGAGATGTCAATTTAGCTGCCATTTATAATCCCTATGAATGACAGAAGCACACTGTTGTTAAATTTAACTATAAATTTAAAGCAGTTTTTACAACGAACCTTAAGTTTGATGCAGCAGCAGATGCTGCACGTTCTATCAGCTGTTCGAACACGAGATTTCAAGTTGAGGTGCGAAAAATACGTCACAAATTTAGCTGCACGTGATCTAAAGCTCATCAAAACTGCTCAGATAATTGGGCAAGGCTGGAGGCACATGCAGGTAAGTGAGGTGCAGAAAGTTGGAGTACTCAGAACATACTAGAAAATGATGGAATTTCGTTATAAAAAGTGGAGTCTTGCTAAATACTCCACTCAAGAGATTCAAATCTCTTGAATGTAAAAAAAGGATAATGCAAGTAAAATACAATAAGCCCATGACATGTTGAAAATTTAAGAAGAAATAAATACTTGATTACAGGAATATTTCAGTCAGTCCAAAACAAAGCTGACAGAAAACCTGACTCATTTTTACCATCGCTGCATGTGAGAAGTATACACCCTGAAATGATCTCCAAGTTCAAATACAACTCATTAACCTCTGTCCATCCATCAGCTGTACCTACTTATTCCAAAGTAGGATCCCAGGGCAACTCATTACCTTAGTGAGACATGCTTATTCAAGTATCAGAACTTTTAGGGTATTTCCGTACAAATGCAATTTAAAACCAATTTTTTGGGGTAATTTAGTTCCGTTTTTGCTCAAACATTTTAAGGATCAAAGAAGTAGCCTGCTAACCAGTGCAGATTTTACATAGAAAGCGGTCAGATTGATCATTTAAACAGATCTGAGATGACTGCTGCTAAATGTGCACTATGAACATAAGCTACGGCTCATGGTATCCAGTTAATTGTGGCCCTCTTCGTAAATCCTGCTGTTACATAAGGAAATAATAAATCAACTACATCAATAGATGAAATACATTATAATAATTAAGAAAAAGTAACAGAAGGGAAATAGTTTACAAAAGGGAATAGTTTAAACAAATATCTCATAGAGACTGAAGACGCTTTATTCCCACCATCTGTGTGACTAAACAAACATGCTGAGATATTTACTCGTTTGTTTCCAAGCTTGATTGAGAAACTCGTCCCAGAGCTTTTGGGAGGATATGTAATTGTCTAAAAGTCTCTGTTGTAAAAAAGACAACAAATAGCTTTGTAAAGAGGAATAAAAGTTTTTATTACCTGCCTGCAAGTTTGAAGTCCCCAAGCTGGTTAGTCCATTCGGGACACTGATCAGCTTGAGGAGGATTGGCTTTAGATGGATAATTTTAACTCTCTCTCTCTCCCTCTCCTTCTCTCTCCCTCTCTCCAGCTCTCTCTCTCTCTCTCTCTCTCTCCCTCTCTCTCTCTCTCCTATATGTTGCAGAGTTATGTTGCCACACAGAGCATTTTAAAACACATGAAAGATCCCTGAAACTCATTTATTCAAAACATAAAAATCACAGCCATAAATAATTAAAACATTTTTTAATTGTGTTTTGTATCTTTTTGCCATTTCAGGATTAAAAATGGAACAGACCACCATACAAATGTCTGAGCAGTCATTATTGAGAAAAGCCAGGAATTAGATAAGGGATTAATGGCAAATTTAAAAAAAACAAACCTCAATGCCATTTCCATCCCAACACAAGATTCTCAAGGTAGCTGCCTTGGACTTTAAATACCGCTTAAAACATTTAATAAAATGTGTTATATTTAACTTAAAGTCTTTTGGAAAACTTGTAAATGTTTGCTTCTTTAAATTATATTTTACTCTCCACAGCATAAATCCAGAGTTCAGGTACCCTGGTGGTGTCCTGTTTAAAGGAAGGACTGAAGCTGAGAAGTGTTTATTTATTGGTTTATCCAGAGTGAGAAGTGGGATTCTGGTAACAGGAAGATTCTATCTCCGGATTTTAGGCACCCAGGAGGAGGTTAGTGTAGCAGTCATAAGGACCGCAGGGGGGTGAAGCTAAAGCTTTTCTTTTACTGAAAACATCCATGAGGTCATGATAACAAGCGAGGACATGAGAAAGGTCAGGAGAGTCAGGTTCCGATGCAGAGTTCTGTCTGTCGATGTAGACAAGTGGACAGACAGAACAAACTCTGTGTAGTTATATAACGTTATCAGGGGTAGCCAAGGAGAAGGGGAGTTTGGGGTGACATGATTACTTTAAATTAGATTTGCCCATGGCGATTACCGGCCATTACCAAAGTTACGACAGCGGTAGAGTGTGTGATGTGGGCAATTAACCGACCGTCTAAAGCAGTGCTTCTTGACATTACTTGAGGCAGGTGATGTGAAAAGATGGTTGGGATGTAAAAAAGGCCTCCGGACACCAACACGGTGAATGATCTATGGTTTATTGAAAAAATCTGGCATCTTAAACAGATCAGCAGAATCTGTGAGGACTCTAAGGCCAATAGTAGAAATCCCACAGATGGCTTTCTTTATATGGAATGAGGACAGAAGACATTTCTGGGTTCACATCTGGACCAATCATGAGACTTGCAGGGACATATAACACTGTGTACAAACCAAAATGTACTACTGCAAGACTTATTAACAGATTTATAAACCTATGCAATGCTGAGGAACAGACACCACATTTCCAACTTTTTTTTTGAGCGAATGCCCCCCTGTCTATTATCCAGGTCCCTTACAATCTTACCATCCCCCACCATTAAAATATACGATAACGTTACGTTCAAACTGCAGGTTTTAACCTCCATTTGACTCCAGTGTGAAGAGTCTACAGCCCGGAAGTGACTCCCATGAGCAAAAGAAGACGTAATGTTACACTCAGTACTGTTTATTAAAGTAAATTTGAACGCTACGTGTCGGCGTATTGTATCAGTTTTGATACATGCAGACAAAATTCCAATAAAATATTGTTTTGCCCCAAATTTTTATTTTATTCTGCATCCCATCTCCTCTAGTGCAGATTGTGATGTCAGTCTCACTTTAGTAAAAGTCAGATGAAATGTGACAGGATCACACACACACTGAGGTTACTGAAAAGATCAGAGATGGATCTGATTTAGGATGATGGTTATATTTATCTGCAGTGTGAATGGAGTTGAAGCGTCTTCCTAGAATATATAATGTTCATTATTTTGATTATAAAATCATGTGAAAATAAAACCATGTGAATAGAAATTACATATGCAATGCTCAGTTTAGGTTTTATTTACTATCATCCAATAGAAATTAGTGATGCTGCTGCACACGAATCACACTTAGTCTGAACTCTTCATTTGATGGTTGTCTGACAGTTTCTTCACTGCAGGTTGTCCAGGAGTTCATTTCAGACGTAGTTCACCTGACGCCATTAAATACAAGTAATTGCGGGACTTTTTATAAGAAATGATTGTGTGCTTACAGGGAGTGACATTGTAATGGTTCCAATGTTTTGGTTATTGTTCGTGTTGATGTTGACAGTGGGTTTGGGTGTTCTGGGGATGTGGGAGAGGAGAACGGGTGTAAGGGGCGTGAGGTAATTTGGCAGCGTGAGTTGCAGCTGTGACAGCGACTCTGTGTTCAAGGTTCGAAAATAAATACCTGAAAGTGAGTTGAGTGGTCTCCTAGTGTCTTCCCTGCGGCAAAGTCCACACCTGAACTGGGTCAAACTCTGTTTTAAATCCCTCCAGTCACTTTTTGGCATCTGAACAGTTTTAATGGATAGATAGGTTGAGCCACAAGCCTTGGCCTGCATCCCACAAATCTCAAGCAGGCCCACCAACCATATCTGCCAATATTCATTGCGTCACAGGATGTGTCTGGTCAGAAGATTCACAATGGAAAAGTCCCACTAACCCAATTGGCTCGATGACAGGATTAAAAACAGCAACAAGACAATAGTGTTTCGTGTCACGCTGACTGTTTGTAGAGCAATTAGTTTAAGTAAAAAAAGCCTTTATTGCATGACATGTCTGCTATCAGTGATACAATAATGTAATGTAGATGCTAAAAATATTCCTTAAACCTTTTCACTAAAACTTTGCACATCAAATATTTGTCGTGGGATATATCAGCATTCCCAAAAATAAATGCTATATCATATTATGTCAATCATGTCTGCATAAAGCAAGCAAAGAAAAAACATTGACCTGGTGTGCAAAGTCCATAAAAGTCAAGTTTGAGGTCACTAGGCACAACGTCATTATGTGGTCTGGAACAATTAAACCCAGTTGCACAGCGTCATCGGGAGCTGGCATGTAGGTTAGGTTAAACATAGTTGTAATTAACAGAGTAGGTTGTTTTTGATGATAGGGAATAAAAGCTCAAAGAATGTTTTTCTCTTATACGCTGGAAACAGAAGTTGTCCTGCATTAACCAAATAACAGAAACAAGTTTTCTTCTTCGTTGTTTGTCTTGTCTTTTACTTTAGTAATTCTTGATGCAGTGCTGCCTCTGGTGAGGACGGCAATACGTTATTCAAAAGATCCGATTTGTTTGATAAAGTGCAGTATGAAAGCAAACTCGGACTGGCTAAGAGTTGCAACCCCCAATCGTACTGAGTCTAGCAGACTATTAGGTATGAGGTACGTTCAAGCACCATTTCATGCAGAGCAACACAGACAGCACAGACGCTTTCATTGTGATTTTGCCACTTGACAAACTTCTATGTCCCAGTCAAAGAGAAACCATGGTGGAACACTATGTAACTAACCTGCACAAGTACTTTACATTATTTTTTAAGAAAGACTATTTGAGTTTACCCTAACTTATCCTGTTGAAGCCTGTGAAACTTTCAACTCTGTAAAACATCAAGAAAAGATCAGCAGACAATAACCTAACATACATAAATACTGTCAGTAGACGATGTCTCAAGAGGATTAGGAGAAATTACTGGAATCGTCCAAGCTGCTGGCAGTGGTTGATTCTCGCAGTGTGAGACCTGACACAAGCTCCTTTCTTCATGTCATTGTTGAACCATTTTCTTATGTCCATGTCCAAAGGTATTAGTCTACTACTACTTCAGAGAAGAACTGATTATGTTTATGATCATTTAATATGAGTATAAGAATAACGTAAACAATTCTGAATGAAAACTATATTTCAAAGTATATTAATTCAAATAAAAGGCTTTTTCTTGGATAGGAGACCCTGATTTGAAAGTGGGTGGGCCTTGAACCCTGGGGTCTGTTCATAGCGGTCTGCTAACTGCATGACTGCAGATGCTCCATTTTCCATCTCATTGATGTTATATGAGAAGGACATTCATTCAGAAACACTCATCATGAATAGCCATTATTTACTGCTGTCATGTTTTAAAAATGTGTACAAATAGCTGATCTTGACCAGCTTGAAGTGTCTGCAAATGCATTGTTTTGAGTTTAGCAAGCTGGATTCTAATGGTGTGGAATGATGGTACCATAAAAACATCACTGAACAGAAGTAGTTAAAGAAACCAAAACATTACACTCAAACACAAATATAATGGATAACTGTGCTGAGACAGGCTGAAAGTTTGTTGTCAAAGCTCTAACTTTGGTTTAAGACAGACAGCATCACATAAAAACACATTCAAATTCAAGTTATTGAGAAAGAAACACGTCAAAGTTCTATTTAAACAGAGAAAAGGTGCTTGCTGAAGTGACTTTCAATACAAGCTGCTCAAAAATGAAACTATTCATGAGATGTGTCTGAGGAGTAAACTGTGGGAAGCAGTTTTAAAGAGAAAAAGAATATGGTTAAAAAAGGTGTTCATGTGTTATGTTTGATCATATT
This sequence comes from Leptatherina wallacei, assembly GCA_028567055.1. NCBI lineage: Eukaryota > Metazoa > Chordata > Actinopteri > Atheriniformes > Atherinidae > Leptatherina > Leptatherina wallacei. Next base: position 23,539,622 of record JAOXYM010000018.1, read on the forward strand.
GTCCAACCACAGTGTGAGCTCTCTTTTGTACATTGCTGGCTTCTCTTCTTGTACGTGTAGGTGGAGGGTGGAAGTGGTAGTAAGAACAAAAGTGTGAAAGTTAAGTGAGTGTAAAAAAAAAAGTGAGAATAAACTAAAGCAGGTCTTCTGACTGCACTGCACTCTGATCTATTTTCTAAACCTGGATGTGGGTGAAGAAAAAGCTTTCCTTTTCTTCCACAGCGTCCTCCTTGTATGATTTTAACAGTGCTGCTGAACGCTCACTGTAAAAGGGAGCTCTTTATTTCTGTTGGGTTGTGAGAGGCTGCTAAAAAACATGCATGCATTTTTAACTTACAGCACTTTAATACAATAATTATAATTATTTAGTTTATTAATTATTATTTTTAAACTTGCTCAGTCTAGCTCAGGAGTCGGTATTTACCAATAAAAGAGCCATTTTTATCACGTCCCACCACATAAAAATGGCTTAAAGCCACAGAACGTATTTGACTCTTGAAAATAACTTAGAATTAAGAAAACTGTTCGATTTTTTAGCTTTTATGTCACGACGAAAGAAAATGCCACACCTGTGCATCATCAGAGTTCACACACAACAATGCTGTCAACATCACTCAACTCATCACAAATGATTGAATCTGCAGGAGCTGAATTAGTTTGCTGAATCCAGATGTTTGTCATTTTAATTGTTCTTCCCTTGTCTTTGCAGAGAGAGACATGTCTCTAATTTCACTCAAGTGCACCAATAGAACAGCCTTACCGTCTCCTGAGTTGCAACAAAACCTGCAACAGTATTGAGTTTGGGGACTTGATCCACTTATTTAAGTATGTTTGCATTGCTCAGCTTCACACACGTAACTACTGAAATCACTTTTTTGATCATCTAAACCTTGGTACTTTTTCAGCGACTGCCGTTTGTTCTGCGGATGCCTTTTAATGTTACCTTTTTTGGTCTTTGCTAATTTCTTGGCTCAAAAAGGGGTATGCCAGCATCATTGGGAATTAATGCAAATTAATCTGTCCGCTTTATTTTCTTCTGGAGCCAGGGAGGAAGGGCTGAAGAGCCACAGGTTGCAGACCCCTGGTCTAGATGTAGGCTACAAATCAAATATTTTTAAAAACAACAACAACAAATTTATATTCTTTAAAGAGGCCCTAACAGAACTGACAGATTGTCAGTGATGGCCCCCAACAACGGTTAATTCAGCATCCATCTTGCATCCCACCTGTGCTCTGAGCTCTCTCCAGACAGTAAAAGTCAGTCCTATGTTGACTCTAGTTTTATCTTTTACTCTGTCTCTTTCTTTTCCTCTCTTCCTCTGATAATGTCCTATAATTTTTCTTTGCTGAATCAGCTGCTGTGCACGTTCACAACGTGTTGATATCCGTTTGCTAGCGTGAGATGTGGTGAGTACAGCGAAATTCAACTGTAATGTGACGCAGCAGCACGAAAGCAAAAGTTGTGAAATGTGGTTTCTCAGCCTCAGGATGCTGCTAAGCGGTCACAGTACATAATAAATGTCACTGTGTGCCATCAAAGCAAGGCGAGGGAGGCACTGTTGGAGACTCAAGACTTAGGACAACTTTACTGATTCCAAAAGGGCAATTCATTTGTAGCTCTCCCACATCCACACATATCAACAATCAGTCAAAAACACAAACAATCAATGGTCAGCTCCAGCAGTCCAAACAGATAAGAAAAAAAAAAAGAAGACTATAAGACCAGAATAAGCACAAAAAAGGTCCAGGTTAAAATCTTTGTTAATATAATACTGTTGTCAGAATTCAATAGTCTGAAGGCTGAAGGAATCAAAGACCTGGAAAAATCTTTCGTTTCAATCAAAGGAGTTAGTGCAACTTTGATGATGCACTACGTAACTTTCCGACCTAAAAATTCTGCACACGCTTGATGGCAAAGTGACATCAACTATATGCATTTCCAGAAAAATGTCTTTATTGTTCATTTTATTTTGCACATTTAAAATACACAGTAGATAGAAGTAATAACAAACAGACGATACAGGGCGGGAAGAGTAAAAAAAAGCCCAACCAGGCTTATAACAATCTCCAACTCTAACAAAACTACTATGAGAAGAAAGATAAATTAGATCTTTAAAAAAATTATCATTGGCATTTTAAAACTTAACACTGCAAATTATAGAAACAAAGTAACGTTTGAACGAATACATACATATATATAAAATATCATAAATCAGTAATCAAATGATTTTTTTACATTTCTTAAATCATTCAACATCATGAGACAACATCATGTTTGCTAAATGAATAATATTATTCCAGTTTAACCCTTATGTATCTTATTAAATTTCAACTGTGCCTGAGTAGCTAAGGAGGATAAAGATCTGATGATTGTCGAGTTTAATTAGAATGGACCTGAATTAACTTGGGAATAGGATAGAAAATGATCAGGAATATTTGTTTGAATAGAAAAAAACCCACACAAATAGGAAAAGTATTAATATCATAAATAGTGATCTGCTCTGCTGCTCAGCCACACCCTTAATCAGCTTCACTGGTTTCACCTGCTGCTCTCACCTGCTCACCATCTCCAATCAAGTCAGTATTTATACAGCTTCACTCCTTTCAGTCCTTTTGCCAGATTGTCATCGTCTCTATGCCTGACTCTCCAGCACTTATTCCCGGACTGTTTGCCTGTTGCCGACTTGACCTGCCTCTGACCATTGCCTTCCTGTCTCAGTCCCAATCTGAATTTTTCCCTCTTAATAAAGACAGTAAAATCAAGAACCAGATTCTGTTGTGCTGCTTTTGGGTCCACTCCACACCCGTTACACCAACATTTTGTAAAGAGTGGTTGACCAAAGATAAATCAAACTTTAATAAATAGTGAGACAATTTGTGGTGAACAGTAAACAAAATTAAATAAGTATTAATAAAGTTTAAGTGCTTGCTGTGTCATGATCTGTGGGTTCGGGTTCAGGGTTTTGTTTGTTTTTTCCATTTGAGCTGTCTTTCCTATATTTTATTTTATAGTTTTCCCCTTGTGTACTATATTTGGTTTTACTTCCTGTTCGTTAATTCACCTGGTTTGATTTGTTCATTCACTTCACCTGTTGCTTATTTAAATACCCATTGCTTTCATTTGTTCACTGCCAGTTCATAATGTTTCTATGTGCATGTACTTGAGGTGTTACTCTGTCAGTAGTTTAAGCTTCATTGGTGTCTTCAGTTGTGCCTTTAGTTAATATCAAATATGAGTTGATCCTGCATTTGGGTCCTTTCCTGTTCAGGTTTTCAGTTCTGTTTACCATCACAGTATTCTTTATGACTCATGTTTACGTCACACATCAGCTATCCGAACCCTTCGTGGCTTACATGCAGGTCTGGGCTCCTCCTCAGCCTCAACCTACAGTAAGCAGGTTTCATAATCCCGTCAGGCTGACCTGAAAACCCTCTGCCAGGCTAAATCCAGACCTTTTCCCCACATTGAACCCAGTTATTCTGGTTATGTTCCAACAGATACAGGCAGCCAGCCGCTTAACTGTTATTATTGACTCTTTGAGGTTAGGTCATATAGCAAAGTTCACTGCGGTGCTATAAATGACAAAGTAGTGTAAAAGAGAAAACAGACTAGTGATTATTATGTATTTACTGTTGTATAATCACTTGTATATAACGCACTAATACAGTTCATGTTGGTGAGAGTGGAACAACATGGGAACTTTGATGCTAACATTTTTGCTTTAATTGTGAATAATATTGATTTAAGTCTGTAATATTTGTAGGTTATTAAGTATAAAGAATAATACTTCTGTTTTAATGTTTTAATTAATTGGGAACAAAAAACTAAACAAAAGTTATGCTTTTGAACTGAATTTCAATGCTACTATTCAATCAGATCAGATTATTTATAGATCCCAATACTTAACCTCAAACACTACAAGCACCTTTCTGGATAAAAAAAAAGAAGAGAAAGAAGTGAAGTGCTTACATGTAGTAATTTTAGTCTTTATCAGGAAACTAAATGAGATCGATTGTGTATAATAAGTCATGCTTGTATAACCGTTAACTGGCGGGGGTCTGCCCGTGGGCCCTCTGGAGAGTGTTACTCTCCAAAGAGACAATGCTTTTGTACTCCAAAGAGTTGAAAAACAGCATTTAATTCAATTTGATTCCAGTTTTTGGCATTTTTGGGGTGACAGTTAAGGGGATAAAGGCTTTTAAATTCAAACAAAACCAAGTTTGTTGTCTTTGAGCGTCTTAGGATGACAGTCTAGCTACAGTCGTCCTCAAAATGATTCATACCCTCCCATTAAAGAAGGAAAAAAAACAGTTGTGACTTAACTAAGCTGAAATTGATAAAAGTAATAATAAATACAAATTTAATGAAAATTATTACATTGTTTTTGAAAAGAGTTGAAAATCTTTCAGCTATAGTGTTTGTGTGGAGCTTTTAGTTAAACCATTTCTGTCATCACATGCAAATAACTGAGGATCATAAATTCTACATATAGCAATTTTCCCACAAATAAACAGGCAGCAGGTATGCTGAATGCTGGTCTGAAAAAAATAAATACATTTTTAAACGCTGGCAGTCTTCTCACTCCTCCTCATGCCACTGAAAGATAGATGTCATGAAATTGTTTTATTCCCAAACGTAAAACAAAGCCAGAATGAAACAAAAGCTCTTCATGTGATAAAAGCATTTCAGAAAGTGTTGGACTGACACATACATAATTGTTTCCAGGAAGAGATAAGCACATGTAAACGCAGTGGAATAAAACTATGAATAAATTTAAATATTTCTGTTCAAAATGTGGAAAAGAGAACTTTGTCATCTGATAAAACATTTGATTGACAGTTGAGGAGCTGCAGTGCCACAATTATACAAAATAGGATACTCATGTATCCTCTAAAGTTTCAGCTTTAATAGGATAAGAAAAAAAGTTTCATTGTTTGAAGAACGTTTTGAAATAAATAACTGGGTTGAGCTATTTGATGAAGAAGTTGTAAAAATTTGCAGAATGAGAGTATCACTGGTGAAAAACATGCCACCAACCACACACAGAAGCTTCAGCGGTAATAATAACGCAGCAAATTCTCATCATCTGTTCATACATACCGTATAAAGTGATGCACTGGATTTTGTGCATTTTTATATCCAGCTACAGGAGAGATCAATGCTCCGCACATTCTTTCATCCTGTCTGTCCTTTCTAGTGAGGAAAATTTCGACAATTAAATCAAGGATCCACTCCATGTGAGCCAGAGGCAGAGAGAATTTACTGGAGAACACAAAGTGACACAATATGTCCCGCTGATTATGACTGTTAAAGCTTGCATAATGTATTTCATTATGGGGGGGGCGGAATTGAGACAAAAAATTAAATAAATCAGCCCTGCCATTTTGGCCCATACCGGCCCATATATGATCATGAACACCACAAATCTTCACACTCCCTTAAATGTGAATATCAACCAGTGAGGTGGAAGCAATCAGAGTGTAGACACATTAAATACTTCCAATATATAATATGTTCATAAAGTAAGTATCTATGATATCTAGTGATAAATATTAAAGCAGCTTTCGTTCTACTTTGTGTTTGATGGACAAAGAAAAAAGAAAGAACAGACATGAGAAATGATGGATCAGATGAAAACTGTTCCTGGACAAACTGTAGAAATGATGTTTGCCGTTTGCTTTTCTCATCTGGAGATGTTACTCTCAATAAGTTTTAACTAAGCGGTGTAGAAAATAAATGAATGTATGAATAAATTAGAATAAAAGATATTTTTAAAAAAATGTTCTGCCTTATTTTGTTGTTATTTTGGAACCAGAAAGTGATGCAGACACCATGACAAAGCTCCACCATTGACTTATCTTTGCTGTGGGATGTGTGGAATATCTGTGCTTTTTTTGTAAGAAATCATAACAAACCATATATAAAAAGCAGCCTAAATAATACCAATACAGTTCCTGATTGGTTAGGTCTTAGCATTAAAAGTATATATTTATTGTGTTTAAAACAATTTCATAATTTTATAACACCTACAGTTGACTCCATTTTCCTACTCAATGGATGGATTTTCTCTAGCGTTGTCCTCTATGATGATGTAATATTATTACCTCACTGCAGGACGAGATCCAAGTCCTGACTCTCTGCATCCCTGAGGGTCAGAAACAGCTTAGTTTCACACCCTTCACCCCTCCATCGATGCCTCTCTGCCAGGTACTGCCATCTCATGGTTAGGAATCCCCATTGCACTGTGGATATTTACATAGGCAGATTTCCTTGAAGACAAACGAGCATGTGTTGATAAGGTGGGAGCAAATCTAAAAAATTCGCCATTAAATACCCCGTGACTAACTTGCTGGGCGAGCCACAGTTGAAATACAACAGGTTAATAAAATAAAAATTTCCAAAGGCGAAATAAGAAAAAGTCCAATCAAAATGTTCCAGCATCTAATTAAGGGAATTAGACTCTGGCAATTAGATCAGAGATCACCATATAATCTCATTTAGCTAACTTTAATTTAGCTTTCAGCTACTTTTTGGTTTAGAATAGGCAACAATATTGACTTATTAGGAAAAGTTTCACATCCTTAGAGCCTCCAAATTCTGTGATTTTATTGAGTATCAGCTTTTTGAATCGTTGCGCTAACTGTGCTGTGAGCCAGTTTAGCTAACTTGCTGCTTCTGTCATAAAGGCTTTCAGCACCAAGTAATCCAATTAACAACATGGCAGCAAGTTATAAACATAAAAAAAGCAGCGTACTCATGAGCAAAAGACTGTAAATCACCCATTTAACTGGTTTCCGTCATCCCCCCCTCCAGATGGACCCACCTCTTCCTGGGAGCAGAGGAGCCTCATCAGAAGTATCTGCCCTCTTCCAACCTCTGCTGATCCACAACCAAGCGTCTAAACTCAAGAAACGTCTAAATCTGATGATGGTGATTGGCTAGAAAAGCTTGAATTTTAGAGAGCTATTTACTAACTTTCTTTGTCTCGGGGCAAAACTGATGGTGAAATGATGAAACAGAGATACTTTCATCGTGTTTAAACATTTCAGTGAAAAGAAATCCAAAACTGCCATCCTATTTGACATCAGGTAACAATATAATAAACAATCAAATGTAAGAAGAACCTGTAATTTCCATTTGCTTCAGGGCCAAATATCAATAATAGCTTCAAAAACAACCTCATGTAATCAGCTCTCTGCTATTCTGTATGAACTTCCATCTTCCACTTCAGCCTGCTGAGCATTTTAATTTGCCAGCTCTGGCTCTTAGGTGAGATAACAGTCTCGGTTCATCTCGTCTCCCTATCCACCAACCTGAAGTGCTTCTCTTTCCTGACAGTTCTTTTCTTTTATCTTCTTTCTCTGTCCTTCACGTCCAGCTCCATATTTGTGTGTGTCTGCCTGCCCGACCTTCTGGTAATGCACGCACACACACACACCACTGATCACAATGCCAGGCACATCTGACTGCAGTGGTTTCTCCATTTCCCAGTCAGGAGGAGGACCACACACTTAATGACCCTTTGATTAGATGGAAGGAAATTGGATTGGATAAGTTATACCAAAAGTGCAAATGCAGTGACTGACACTTGAAATTCAGAATATGATGTCAACTATTGGAAGGTAATGGCTGGTATGTACAGTATGCAGCCCTCATTGATTTCTTTGCATTCACTAAAGTGCTACTGAGAGACCATCCTGGTAAAATGAAGATCTGGTTACTTTATGTGAATATCGAGAGCAATACAATTTTAATTGGTCCCTTCAATTTTAATACAATTATCCTGACACTAAGAGATTAGCCCTGCCATGTCACATAGGACTAATATGACATCTGATTTAAATTGAAACACAAAATGACTTAATCAACACTGCTTAATGTTGAAATTGAAAAGTTGATATCACTTTGAGTCAAGAGCAATTTGAGTAATATTAGCCTCAAAGAAATGATTGCAAACTTATCTTAAACCAGGTTTGTTAAAAAAAATCTGATTGTACAAAGTGTCCAAATTAGAGGAAGGCAAAAAAAAAAAGTATCCATAGAATCCAAATATCTTCATGGTCACTGCAAGTACAACAAAATTGAACTATTTCACCAGCAAGCAGATTATTGTACAACTGAGTGTTTAAGTGATCGGGTTTGTTGAACAGTTTAAGAATATCCTCCAAGGAACATGAAACACTATTCTTGAAGACTACTTAGCACATTGAAATTGTCCAAAGTCTTTTTTTGCCCTATACACTGTATTTGCCCTATACACTGTATTTAATTGTTATTTTATGTTATTTTCAATTTGCAAACATTGTTATTTTTATATGCATTTTATTATGTAAAGCCTTTTTGTGCTACTAATGTATGAAAAGTGCTTTATATATAAAATTTGATTTGATTTCCCTTCATGTTAGCATGTTTCAATACGTTTGCATTGGGTTGGGGGATATGGATGAAAAATAAAATGCCAAGATTTAGAAAATATTTTTTCTTTTCTTCTTTAAAAAACTTATTGAACAAATTAAAAAACAACATTAAACTTAATGTTTTTTAATGGAAATGCGCCTCTCGTACAAAAAGAAAAAAGAAAAAACTTGAATACTGCATGAATACTAGGAATAAAGCTGGACTTTACTCTATCTTTCATGATATGCAACACAACTGCATCCGTGATCTCTTTCCCTTTTGCCAATTTCTCATCAGATGGGAAACACTGAGAAAATGATTTCCTGGTGTAGGTTGCATCTCATAGAGAGCAGCATTTCTTACTGCAGTGAAGTGAAGAGCTAAATTCCTGCCGCGAAGACAGCTCACTTGACTGTGTATATGTTAATGCTTTCAGACAGACACACTGTTTTGCTTCTGGCTCTGACTCCAACCCTGTTCTGGACTCTCATAGAACCAAAACCACCTGAATTCACATCAGTTTAAAAGGTACAGTGTGCAAGAACCAATAACATCTAGTGGTAAAGATAGGCATAGAAATGACTTCAAATGCCAAATGCAGCCGTGAATGGACAGTGGCCACCAGTGACCAAAAATCTTCCAGACATAAGCATGTTTTCATCTGTGAGTGGATCCAGTGGTCTCAGGTGCAGCGATGACTGGACCACAGGTAACTACTTTATAATTGAGAATACTTTACTGCCTTCTATGTACCTTTTAAGTCATTACTTATCCAAAACGGTGCTCTCACATCTATGAAACCGAGCCGGTACAAATATGGCAGCTGCTATGTATAGCCCCGTTTCCACCAACGGGTGCGGTTAGGGGCGGGTCAGGATGCATTTTTTTTTGCATTTCCACACATAAAATCTGGTAAGGGTACCCTAATATCTGACCCAACTTGTCCTACATTTTTGGGATCCTTCCATTGTGGTACCAATCTAAGCGATCCGACCTAAAAGGCTGGAGCTTCACACTGCAAGCTGTTGATTGGTTGAAAAAAACCTGTCACTTCCTGTGCAACCTAGCATCAAAACAAAACCAGAATGGCTCGTTATTTTGTAGGTTAAATATCTGCTTGAAATGGTGTTACGAAGGACTCCTCCTTTGTTTCTGAGTCCTGTTTTGGTTCTACTTTGAGGAAGGTGTCGCGCTGCTATGGCATCATGTTATTACATAGCTTAGGCATTTATCACTATTCAACTGATGCTCCGCCTCTCAGGTAAGGTTACGGTTGGCTGTGGGAATGCAACAATATTACTGTTAACCGTCCCGTCCCACACACTAACCACCCAGTCTCAACTCGCACTTGTTGGTGGAAAGGAAGAGCACCCATGGCGAATAGATGTAAACAACTCATAAGAGCATAAACACAACAGTGATAGTAATTAAAACACCAATCAAAACACAGTTTTTGTTGATACATACATTTTTTCTGTCATTGACCTTTGATTTTGTCACATGCTTCACCTTTAAATCAAGCAAAGTGTTCATGTTAAATAAAGGCAAAAAATGATCCAAAGAATCACAATCAGAATATTTATAGTCATTTTACAACTAAATTGAGCGATCACACCAGCAAGCAGTTTATTGCATAACTGAGTGTTTATTTGATCAGGTTTGTTGAAGAGTTTCAGAGACTTTCAGACTACAAGGAACATGGAACACTATTCTGTCTTTTTTTGCTTTATAAACTGTATTTCCATTCATGTTTGCATGTTTTAATAAATTGTTGCACCGATTGTCAGTTTTCCAAACACAAAGACATGAGGTGTATCTCAGGACTTTTGCACAGTACTGTCCTGCATAATATAAACTAATTCCAGCTGGTTGTTGATAACAGTTATGCATCCTGAAATAGCAAATTTGCTAAGTAGCAAAGCTGCAGTAACTCCTCACTGGCCATGTGAGGAGAAACCAAATCACTTCCTAATGAATTTCACTCTCGTCCCATAAAGGGCGCATCATGTGTCACTCTGTGGAGATACTATGTTACAAGAGTAATGGGTCTGCAGCTACATGGAAAAATATCTATGTATATCAGGTATTTGCATCTAATACTAGTCAAGATGATTTAGAATATACAATCATTCTAGGTATTAGTATACATTCTAAATGGTCCCTCCCTGAATCTGACCACTCCTGCAGAGTTCAGAGAACAACCCAATAAAACTTTAAATAGATTTATCCTCAGATTAAAACTAGTACTAACAGACCTCAAGACATGCTTCCTGTACAGCAAACTGGATCAAGTGCTACACTGCTTGTGTCAGCAGGCAGAACGGTATCAGGTTTTCACTGTCTGGTGGAATTGATCTCACAGCTCTGACATCTGACCATGTGAGCCCAGCGACATCCAACCGACAGCTTTAGTTGTTTTCGAGGTGTTGAATCTACTATTGCCTCTTCAATCAGCGGGATCGTAGCGGTAGCAGCAGACATGAGACTCACAGCCAGGGTTGAGCTGACACAAGCCCCCCTGCTGCAGCCCTTTTCCCTTGGCTGACTTTAATGTCATTAACAGGTGGAGGACAAAAATAGATGGGGGAGGCACACGCACACACAGACACACAGTTAAGAAGATGAGGTTGAGTGTGCGTGGTTGAATGCATTTATCCGCAAGTACATTGGGAAAAAAAAAGAAGAAAGAAAATGGGGAACTCATTCAGTGCAACTGTTGCAGTTAGTGTAAACAAACAGATTCAATTACAGCTTCAGTGTGGTTGCATGCCTCACCCATGCACACGCATGCAGACACGCTTATTTTAAGCATTTGGTTTATGGACGCAGGCATATACACAGGGTATTGCAAGTTAATATGTAGGAATGTGTGTGCACTTTCCCTTATAAATGAACACACACACACACACAAATATGCAACCTGCAACTATATGAACATATAGGTAAACGCACATTATGCACATCCAGTACACACACAAGCACAGGCATTTGGCTCATGCCTTAACCCCCATCTTCCCATCCTCCCTCAGACGTAACACCAAGCCATTTTGACTTCCACCCCCTTTTCCCGCCTCCCTCACCCCTACCGACTCCCTCTCCTCGCCTCACCTCGCCCTCCGTTACTCCGAGCAGAACCACACACACAAAAACCAGGTCAGCAACTTGTTAATGTCATTGTTGTGATATTTGTGAAGTGACGGAGAGCAGCGTGAGGCACGTGTTAAAGAGTGAAAAATAAAACTAATGTGTCTGATTTCAGCATGATGTTTTTTGGTTGCTGAACTGAATTGGGTGGGGGTGGGGGGCTGGGCTGGTGGTAAATAAAGCTGAACTGACTTCTTTAAATGTTGCCTGCACAGAGGGGTTTGCTGTAAGTGTAATATAACAGAAATATCCTCCCTGGAGCTGATTACTATTTAGAGAGAGGAAGAAGGATTTGTTAAAAGAGTGAACGTGTTTGACGCTGGTCACTGCTGCAGCCCTGACTTTCTTCCATCTGCTTCAATGGTGATTTTCCAGTGAGTCCAAATGGATGCCTTATAAGGAGGAACTTGGTCAGTTTTGATGAGTAAGGACAAGCCATTTTATTTATCATTCTTAAATGGTTCCAAGTGTCTTTCTAACAACTTTTAATGTTCTGAGCCACTAACTAGTTTTTAAAATTTGAGATCTTTGCTGTTGTTGCTCATTTACTTTGCAAAAACCCAATCTGTCGTTGGCCTTGTTTCCAGTTTTGAATGGTTGCTTTACAATCAGATGATCAGCGGTTCAATCCCATGCGGCTCCATGTGTTGAGGTGTCAATGGGCGAAACACTCGACCCTAACATTGCCTCCAATCTGCACACGACTTTAGAGAACGAATTATGTTAAATAAGACGTGCTGAATGAGTGGTTGTATAAAATTGCCATCTAAGTGTGGACCTTTTACTATCCATTTGCCCATGATGGCCTGTTTTAGATAGGAACTAGTAACTAGAGTTTTTAATTGAGTTTTTGTGGCCAATTGTGATTTTTCATTCTGTAGTTATAAATGTATTTTTAAATCTATAGAGGAATTACATAAAGATTTTCATTAAATAACCTTTTATCAGCCATTAAATGTGCAGAAAGGCCCTGTTAATAACAGTGTTCAGTATCTCCATGACTTGTTGTTTGATAAGAGAAAAGATCCTTAGAGGTAAAAAAACATAACAGGAAGAGCTCTGCTGGAAATCTTAGGAAAGTTAGGGATTGTTGAAGGTCTTGACATATTTTGAGTGTTTCAGTTTTGAACAGTATCATCCACAGAGTCCTGGTCTGCTCTTGCAGGGCACAAAGGGAACTGAACTGTAAAGGTTTTCTCTCTGCTTGTTTATAGACAGCAGGAAAGGTCACGTTACGGTCGGTGGAGTTGGAAATAAAGTTTGGAAAACTGCACTTTTATTGTTGCTGTTGTTATACGACCCTCTATTGGAATAAGCCGGTATAGGATAAGGATTGATGGATTGTTATATTTTCCACAAATGAAAGAGTAGGCCCACTTTTCAAATGCAAAAAAAAAGAAAAAAGGAAAGCAACTATTATTCTGGTTAAATGCTTGGAAGACTTCAGAAAAGACACCAGAATCAGTTTCTGAAATTGTTACAGTATTTAGCCTGTATTTGTGATTGTATTCTACACTTAGTGATGTAAAGATTGAAGACACATTTCTTCTTCTTGAGTTGCATGGTGGTTGGCAAATAACCTAAAATGTCCAATATGTTTAAATATTACTTACATTATTAAGTGCTTGTTTAGTTTTGCATACTATTTAAACCTATTTTACAATACTAACCCCATCCCCTTATATCTAGCTTTGCAGTTTTACAAGCTGCAAATACCTTTTCCTATTTGACACCGGAGAGGTTAGGGATCAAACTGGCCACATTCAGACAACCTGTCTTCCTCCTGAGCTACTATATGTGCCCCATACCTGGGAGTTAAATCTATCCATAAATCATTCAAACCTTTTTGTTATTGGAGATTATTTTTGAACATTGTTTCATGTTGGACACAAGTTGCTTGAACCAAAACTTTGAAAAAAAAAAACAACCCAACAGGTTCGGCTGGAAGTCAAGCCAAGGTCTCAAGTCCTGCAACTTAATCCACTGCAAAGACTTCCAGCTCTTTTACAGCTCATTCATAAAGCAATGCAGTGTGTCATGCCACCAACGCTAAAGGACACTTTATTTATGTTTTAGAGACGATACTTGCTTTGACAAATGACTGTTTTTTGGAAATTAGAACTTCCACAGTCTGAACATCTTTGTTGTAAATGAACTTAAAAGAAGAAAGATGTGTATGCTGTTGTTCACAATATAGCATTAATGCTCACATACTGAACCAAGTCCAAACATCTTTGTCCTGATAAATCTTTAAAACCTTTAAAAAGCGGGGGGGGGGGGGGGGGGGGGGGTTATGTTCAAAAATAGTCAAACTCCCCTTAAAGGAATTTCTTGCACAGTTGTTTATAATGCACTCAACCTCATGATTATCACTGACAGGATTGTGGATGGTGCATGAAAATGTTTATACATGCACTAGCACATAAAGTCTAAAGGAAATACTCCAAAAAAATGATAGTACTTCCTTTTTTTATACTCTGATAAAAATTCTCAAAAGATGCCTGTATTGTCGTCTGTTGTTTTTGGATTATTATCACAGTTACACGAACCTGCCTGAAATCATCTCAAAACGTGTGCTTGTTATGTTGTCAACAAGGTAGACACACTTGTGAAAGTAAACTCATATGGTCTCCCACGGGGATGCATTTGATTTTTGCTAACAAGAGGAAGGATTGCATGTCACATCTGTTGTCACCACATCCGAGCAGATCGCGGCACGACAGCTGCTTCATTCACTTTGCAGACACAAAGGCTTTAAGATTCATTTTTCCTGCGGCGTATCTGTGGAACCTCTCTATTGCAGCGATTCCCAAAAAAGATAATTGGCTTTGAGTTGACCACAATGAGTGTTTTTGTGCTGTATATACCAGAAATTGACTGAAAATAGATATCAGGTTATGTTTTCAGCATGTTTACTGTCACATAACTAGCATGATTCTGCCTTGCTAATATTTTTATATTTCTTGATGAAAACTGAAGAAGAGAAGACATGTAATTGTGATTTCTACTGAATTTCTCTTATTTTACTTTTTTTCTATTATCAGATCATCATTATGGCTATGAGTTAAATCTCTTGGTTCAAATCCCTGTGGACTTTTGAAATATTTCTAGAAATTACTTGTGTGATCTTGCCACATAATTACAACTTTTGAAGGAATTCTTTCTGTATGCATTGGAAACTGTTTTTTTTTTATTAATTTTTTTTTTTACATTTTATGTTAGTAAGGTATCCAAGTTTAATGATATCTTCATGTAACATCCATTACATGAGTATTTGTCTTTTATTTGGCAGCTATTTTACCAATATCCAATTCTACTTTAGCCAATTCAAGTGGGTTGTTGAAGATGGTAAACATGCCTTAGTAACTACAAAGCACCTGGATCTGAAGTTTTATATGATAATAAGTGCTTTTGCTTTCTTTCCTTTTTAGGAAGTATCATCAACCATTGCTTCTTCATACCTGCCTGTTTTCACACCCAGCAGAGTTTTTTTTAAACTCCTTTTTTATTGTGGAATTTTTTTTTTCATGATGACTTAGTTACCAGCTATGAATCTGCTGTTGAAGACTCCCATCTTTAATCAAGCTTATTCTCCAGAGAAGGCTGATTCCTGACTTGATTTTTCCCTGCCAAACCTTTTAGACATTACCTTCGGTTTCCCCTTATTTTTTGTTTTCTTGACTTCTTTTTTTTGTTTTTACTTGCTAGATATCTGCTTGTACATTACACGACAAATTTCTTCTGTTTTTGCTCCCATCTTTAATTTTTTTGGCTGCTGAAATTTAAACAAGAAAAATCTCGGCTGCCCCTTGTTATTCTCTATTTTGTACAAAATGTGGTCGACCTTTTTTGTTACTGATGAGGAGGGCCGCACAGTGGCACCAGGAGGAGCAGGAACAGTTGGAGGGGTTGCAGGAGGAGGACCATCTCAGGGTGCAGGAGGTCTGACCGGCTTGATGAGTGGACGAAGTACGTTTGGAGGGAACAAACGCCGCAGAACAACATCAACAGGACATGCAATGAGCGAAGCCCAGGAGGGAAAGGTGACTGGTTTTGTGTTGTGTTAATGTGTTCTTTCTGGAGCTGCATGAAAGTTTTGTCGAACATTTGGAACCAATTGATTATAACATTGTTTTTCCAACTAAAACCAGCCTGGTCTGCAGTGCAGGGGAAAACAATATAAAATCAATAACACATTTTTTTAAATGAAAGTATTTTCAAGGGCTCAAATGAGTGAAACAAAAACAATATTTCAAGTCTTTTGTGGTATTGTATTTACTCTAAAGCTTAGTTATCAAAGTTTTATTGTATCCTTTAATACGAAGGTTCAAAATATACTTATGGAAGTAACTAATTTGGTATCCCAGGTTTGGTGGCTAACATTATACTTGTCAGAGTATAATGTCATGTGGTTCCTTTATAATATTACATTTTCTGAGTCTCTATTTCAAAGTATTTAGTTCCACAGGGAATTGTCCTGGGCCCCACTGTTATTTTCACCGGATATGCCACCACTGCATTAGATTCAGAATATGGATTTGTCTCAGCTACTTTGTAAAAAAATTAATAAATAAAAATAAAAAAACAGTAAAAAATATAATATTCCAGCCACTAAGATATAAAAGTAAAAGAAAAACTTCAAAAAAGATTATAATACAATTACATAATAATTTCTTTGACGTGGGATCTTTTGTTTTATTTTTAGTTTTAATTAAAGAAAATAGTGTGTATGATAACAACAATTAAATCATATAAAAATTTGGGTATTTTGGCACCCAGTGGGCAGTTGAGGGCTTTTTAAAGGGCCCACAGTAGTTCAGACTCATTGCCAGTCTGTGGACTTGAACCTGGTTCCTATATGATGAAAGATCTGAAAATCTATCATAACAGTCCTTTTATGTGAAATTAAATTATATTTCCTTTTATAAGAAATTAAGTATTTTCACAGTTACAGGTTTTTCATATTATTTGACAAGTGACTATGCACTGTATTTCCATAATCTTATTGTTTTTTTTTCTTTTTTCTAAAAAGATACAGGAAAATTATGAAATAATACAGAAGAAAACTACAAAATATTACAAAATCTTTTTACAGTGTAAGATCAATGCTTGTTACCTGTAGTAAAAAGCTGCCTTTTGGTAAATTTCTTGTTATTATCCATATTGTTGACATGCCCCAAATCTCTTCAATCTGGTCACAGTCAGACCTGTTCTGTTATTCCGATCATTATGTGGGTTTACATGCATTGCATGTTTTAATAAATCCTTTTGTCATGTGCAGAACTCTCTGACCTACTAGAAAAAGCTGTAGAAGAAGAAATGGTGATGTGCCGTGTAAATAAACACCGCTGCATATGCATATATCTCACACATTTCAGTTTCTACCCCTTGATAATTTTAAACTCTTTGAAGATTTGTCTCAAACAACAGTTAGTTTAATTGGGTCTCGCTCTGCCTTCTACTACAAGTAACTTTAAAAAGATAAAACTATATTTATTAATTGCATTTTATTAACAACTTGTTATTGGGCTTTTTTTGTGTCTCTCTACTCTTGGCTTTCAACATGCAGGGTATTCCCAAAGCATATTTTGTCAATGTACAGGGTATTCTGTATTGGTAATGCAACAGTCAGACTGCTTTATCATAAAAAAGAAAATGTTGGTTATAGTGTATTTTGTGTGTCTTAACTCTTTACTATAGGTTTCTTTCATTTTAACCAAGTGTTGAGAATAAAATAGTATTAGAACAAATATAAATCAAATGAATGAGTAGACTAACATCAGCGTGTTATGAATCGGATGTACAGATATTACGAGAATTTTCTCTAAACACACTCAAGCACTTGGAACTGAGCACAGTGAGAACAACTCCATGCTAATTCTGTGTTGTGTTTTGTGTAGGAGTGACAAACAGGAGGCCTGTTTCTATTTCTATTCCCAGTCGATATGAACAAAGGAAAAAAACTGTCTTGGTATCCTTTCTCAATAGTTAGGAACAGGATACATGTAAAGTTTCCATGTACACATGTTATGTCCATGTTGTCATAACATCTGAGAATGTTTGCTAAGAACATGAAAAGTTTCATGAACATCATGAACACAAACTTGAAAAACATTTTAATTCACAACTTCGCACTGAAATGATGTTTAATTGTGTTTATTACTAGATCAAGTTGGCATTCTTCGTGGCCATTGTTGGTGTTGTTCTGACAGTCCTTGGAGTCGGGACAGAGTTCTGGGTGGAGCTGGCACCTCCAAAGAATTTCTATAACAACCAGGTGAAAACTTAAGATTTTTCCTGACATAATTGACTATTTTCAGCCAATAACCAGAACCTCAGGTCTGTTCTGGGATGTGTTTTGCAGCACGAAAGGCATCAAATTAATATCGTTTCAGAAATTAAGTTCTGTTTGATCAAAACTGTGAAAACTCTGATGGTAAAACAATGTAACTGTGGATCTTGCTCTCTTTAATCTCCGTTTTTCAGACTTGTCTGACAGCTCACTATGGCTTATGGAAGGGCTGCACCAAGACCCTGTGGGTGGCTGATATCGACCCTGAACGAGAGAGCTGTGGACCTGCTGAATTGCCTGGAGGTGACTCAAAGAATTTCTGACTGGTTGGTTGGGTGTGGGTGTTTTGTGATGGCTGACTTATCTGTTAAGGGAAGAGAGGTTTGAGTGGATGATTGATAGACAAACTGGCTTACTGGTCATCTGTCAAACTGTTAAGCTTGTTAGAAAGCTCAGTTTGATGGCGTGAGTGAGCATGACTGAGTGGTCTACCTGACTTCCTGCTCAGATAAATCACGCTTGGCTCACTGTGTGAAGGCTGGCTGTCTGAACAGTTCGGCTGACTAACTGGCTGAGTCACTGTGACATGAATGAAATGGTCTACATTTTGTTGTTAGTTCAAATGAATACATCCATGGAGGATAATACCTGTGCGTCTGCACAGGGTGTACAATTGCATTTTGATTTATTTTTAAGAGTTGAATTAGTTTTTGTTTTCGACCATTAAAACAATTTATTGTTCTTTTTCATGCATTATGTCTCCTATCAAGTCCAAAGATCATCCTTGCAATGGAAAAATGTTTGAATAAGCTCTTAATTTAAGGTCTAAGAGCAACTGTTGTAAAGGACGTGAGACATAACTGTGAAACTAAAATATGTCTAGATTTGAATTTTCTTTCATCTCATTAAAGCATGATGAGAGGTCTACTGGACATCCACAGAGGTTAAATGTAATGAAGTACTTTGTTACTGTACTTAAGCATGTTTTTCATGTATCTGTAGTTTTATAGATTTAGTTGTGGATACCTTTGACTTTTACTTCTCTACATTTTACAGCAAGTGTCTATGCTTTCTACTCCACTACATTTCTACAATGCGCTGTGTTATACGCTACAATCACATTGCATTTTTTTGTTTGTTTGTCTTATTTTGAATTATTATACAGTTTCTCCGAACTTCCATTGAATTGAATGGGCTATCCTATATTTCTTATAATGGCCGCTGCTATAAGCAAGGGGTTTTGTACCTGATTCAGTCCGTTCACTTATTGTAACAGAAATTTTTGGCAATTTTTTATCTAACAAATTTTTTATGCAACACTTGCAACGTTAAGGTTCTGTTAGCTGGAAATACTTTTCTTTTTTCATCAGCGGAAGTTATGAAAAGGTGATGAAAATCATTCAAATGAAATGGTGTGTGAAGTATGTAACTGTAACAGTAAGAGGGGAATTGGTCAACGAAACCAATCAAAGCATGCATATAAAGTTAGACCCTCCTTCATTTGCAGCACTAACCGGTGATAAAACACCCAAAATGGATCCTGGAGTCAGACTTCTTTCTTACTTTGTTAATGGCATTCAAGGTAATTTTAGTTCACGTCTAAAAAGTTTTGAGATTCTCAGAATTATACTGGTGTCTAAAATTTATTCATGCCCTTCCATTAAAGAAAAGGCAACATTCTCAAGAGTCACTCATATAACTGGAGATTGAAAATTATAATAACAAATAAATATTTACTAAATTATAATTTAGTGAACTAAGACATTGTTTATTAATTTAAATGTGTTGAAAAAATAATAAAAAACAAACAAACAAAATGGTCCTGGACCAATGAGAGCACTTTGCTGATGAGCAGTGGGCCAAAATACCAATCTGATTGAGAGTTATAGAAATCAGTGATTGCAGGGATTGCCTCAATGGATTGTCCGACAAAATATCAGCTTATGACTGACAACGTAGTTCAATTTATAATATTTTTTGCTTTTTAAAAAAAAAAAAGTATTTTCATTGAACCAGAATTCAAAAACGTCATGATTTTCATACATTTTTTATTTATTATTACTTTTGTCAATTTCAGCTTATTTCAATGACAGTTATTTTTTCTCCTTTAATTGGAGGGTATGAATAATTTTGCAGACATCTGTATATCCAAGTTTGAACTGTATCACAGAGGGTAAACTCTATAAGAGCATGAACCTTTCAAATCCTTGAAATAAGGGTTCTCCAGTGTTTTTCCAGTGATTCCAGTTGCATCATTGTTAATTAAAATGGCCCAGCCCATGCTACTGATGTGTTGAAATATGTAATTAGCACACTCAGTGGTACTGTTGACCACTGCAATAGCCAATACATTCAGCAAGTTTTTTTACTTTCAATACTTTGTTTAAAAGCAAGTACTTACTCACTTTTACTCAAGTAAAAAGGTTAATGTGGTACTTTTACTAGAGCTGATTTTTGTCTGTTTTTCAGCACTTCCTCCACCACTTGAGATCTAAATGTGTTTCTCTAACAAAAAGAAATAGTGGGTTTGCAGTTCATTTTGATATTATTTTGCAGTATTCTATCTTAGCTGTATGTCCAAGTAATTTCCTGAAGATGTTTTAGCTGATCCACAACGCTGCAGTCAGAGTACTCACTAACACTGCCAAAAGAGATCACATTTCTCCAGTTTTGGACTCTCTACATTGGCTCCCTGTAAAATTTGGCATCAGATTCAGAGTCCTTTTCATCACCTACAAAGCTCTTAATGGTCAAGCTCTGACCTGTCTGAAAGATTTTATTATTACCTTACACCCCATGAGAGCACTTTGCTCTACTTTTTGTTCCAAGTATTTTCAGGATTGGAATGGTAAGGGTGCTATATAAATGTAGGTGAGTTGAGGTTTTATTTGAAGTCTATAATGTAAAACTGCAACGTAATATTTCTTCACAACACTTCATAGAAAACAAATCAAACGTTGAAGATTAAACATTCATTTTCTATGAAAATCTTTAGTTTGCCTTAAATCTTATGGTAGCAACACAAAAGGCTGGGAAAGAAGTGGTGCTGTCAATAGAAAGCTATTGGAACATGTTGCAGTATAATAGGTTTATTATCAAAGCAAACTTTATTTATAGAGCACTTTCAATGCATAAGAGCAGCACAAAGTGCTTTACATGATGAAAACTACAGAGTTTGCATCATTAAAACACGAGCAGTCATACACACCTAATCATACTCTCTCTCTCATACAAGCTAAACCGACAGAGTCCCGCCCCCACCTCTCGATCTTACTCTGAAATAAAATGTTGCTAACTACAAAATAACAGTATAAACAAACATATGTCAAACACATGAAACAATATCCTAGGGGTCCATTCACACCAAGAGCCACCCACCCACGGCCACAGAGGTCATCACCATGGGAACCGCTCAGATCAAGGCAGACCGGGCCCACACCACAACCATGAGGCTGCAGTGCAGGGCCCCTACCACCCCGACAAGTACAATCACCACGGCAACGACCGGACAGTCAGAGCAGGCATAGATCCCGATGCGGAGGACCCCTGAGGAAAACACCGGAGTGGAAAAAATACAGAAATAAAAAAGATCAGCTCAATCTGAAACTGTAATAACAAATAATACCATCATGTATTAAATATATATGTAAGAGCTCATATGAACCATGCACTTATAAAAATAAATCAATAATATAAGCAGAATTAAATAAATGAGTAAATACAAAAAATATATTCAAAATTCAGTATGTTAAAGGTAATGCTTGATTCATTTAAAAGTTAATAAATGAAATAAAAAATATAAACTAAGCTAAAAAGGTACGTCATGGACCTCTTTTTAAAAAGATTAAACATTTAGAAGCAGCTCACTAACATGTTGTGATGCAAAAAGAGCACCTTAGAGAGGCAGAGTCTCTGCAGTATAAATAAACAAAAATTCAGCAACTTTAGCAAATTTAGAAAACCTGCACTTAAAAATTGTCTAGATATGTTAGGATAATGTTCCTCAAAATAAATGAAAGGCAAGAAGCCTTAATAGCACACATAGAATTATACACTGGAAAGATCTTGGTGCAGAGATAACGTGACTGAAAAATCAAAACTTCCCCCTCAGGCGGTACTTTAATCAGTGCATGGGCTCCAGAATATTTCCAGAGATAATCATACGTGCCATCCACAAATGCAGGTTAAGGAATTATCATGCAAAGAAATACTGCACCATCCAACCCCGCATGCTCCTTTTGAAGTTTTTTTTTTTTTAATTCTTAAAGGAAACAATTGAAAATCATGTGTGCTTCATTGAGGAAATGT
This sequence comes from Leptatherina wallacei, assembly GCA_028567055.1. NCBI lineage: Eukaryota > Metazoa > Chordata > Actinopteri > Atheriniformes > Atherinidae > Leptatherina > Leptatherina wallacei. The sequence goes on from JAOXYM010000018.1 coordinate 23,561,764, forward strand.
TCATATGAGTCATATTCCTCTGTTTACTTGTCATCATGTGTCATATTTTTGGGTATGAATAAGCAACCTATATTATCATTTCAATTGGAGGATTTGTTAGTTATGATACAAGTATGCAAGGAATTAACCATTCAAGCCATACTATCAATTTCAATTTTACATCCTATTTAAATGTGTAATGGTAAAACAAAGATGTCTTTTTCAGCCAGATTTGCCCTTGAAATAAAACAATATGTGGTCAGTAAAATATGTGATTTCCTAAATGGCCAGATGCAGATACCTCTTCAATGTTGATATGATTTCAATTTGTTAAGTGGGATTATGTACAGCAGTATTTGCTGTAGCACATTTAGCTGCTTTGGTGGAAAAAAAGAAGAGAGAACTGAGGATGAGGCTTTCATCACACTAATTAGGAGTGATGTGTGTGCGTGTTTGCTTGCTCGTGTTTGCAAATGTGCAAGGGAACAGATCGAGGTGTCACAATCCATTTGACGTCCAATTTCTAATTACTGTAACACATCATTGGGACGGCAGAAGACAAATTGTCCAGGAAGCTTTGGATTGTCACCTTGAGCTTGTCATTGACGTTCACAGCTGATTATGTTTGATGGAGAACAATTAAAATCATACATGGTCAGGATGTGAGAGAGCTGCGCCTCCTTGAATTTCAATAAGATGTTCATCCAGATTGTCTGCGGCGAACACAAATTACCTGGCGGTGTTTATTTTCTCAGTTACAGTACCTCTTCTTCTTCTTCCTTCTGCAGAATCAAACTGCACCTACTTCAAGTTTTTCACCACGGGGGAAAATGCTGTGATGTTTCAAAAGAGAACACAGAAGAGTGAGTCACACACCTCTTTTGGCTCTCTTGGCTTCAGCCGCTGTCCCACCTTATCCGCCCACTCCCTCCTTTTTTCCCCTCCCTCCCCATTCTTTTTCCATCTTCTCCACATATCCCTTCCTCTGCCTCCCCCTTTCCTTTTTTTCTGCTCTTACTTTGGTTTTGCTCGCTGTCACCTTTCCCCATCATCCATCCTTCTCTGTCAGTCTCCTTTCCTTTCCTCTGTGACTGCCTTCACCTCCTCACAACTCTCTTTTAGGTTGGCCATTGTCTGCTCTCTGAATGTTTAAAATGTATTCCACCCACGCTGCATTCAAGTGTCTCCGAGCTGCTGTCTAACCTCTCTTTTCACTGGCAGCTTCATAATGTATTAAGATCACACAGTGCCATACAATGAGTGCAGAGAGACAGATGTACACTACAAATCACAAAGCCACTCTTTATAGGCCTCAGTGTAGTCATTCGATGAATATCTTCAGAGTTGGTGGTATGTTAACAAGACTGTCCTCTTCCTCTGATCAGATCTGAATGTGGCAGCAGCAATGTTGGCTCTTTTCAGCCTGTTTTTAATGGTGATGGGGGCCATCTGCATCACCATGTCTCTCAGTAAAGAGATCCTGTTCTTCCTAAAGCCAGCATCCATCTGCTTTATTCTCTCAGGTCAGTATAGGTAACAGCGGACTAACCAACTACTGAGAAATCTTAAAGAGATACCGTGTAACTTTTGAACCAAATATTAGCCTAAAGTGAGTAATAATGGATGATTTATGGGGTCTATAAACAGTGATTGATGCACGTTGGCGCTCAGAGGGGGGTGGCCTCTTCAGAAACCAGACATTGTAACTTTGCAGGAGCGGATCCGTCACTCATGGGATCATGTGACCTGGAGTGCTTTGCTTTATGGCTCCCCCTCTATAAACACAGAGGACTCTGCTTTGTGCTACTTTTTCCTCCTCTATGATCTAAAGTTTGTCATGGCTGAACGAAGTAAGAAGGTGAAAACGGTGTCTGAGGAGGCCAGAAAGAGAAAGCAGGAAAGGGATCGCTCCAGAGGAAAGACACGAGTAGACCTTGGCAAAGAATTAACTCGTTGGAGTCTGATGAAAGAGCAGTGTGGATGCAAAACCCACTCTTTGTTTGCCTCAGTATTATTAGACTGCTAAGTTAGCTCTTTGCCTGTTGTGTAAACGTACCAACATCTTTTAGCCAGAGTTTATTCAAAACAGTGGCAGTAAGTGCCTGAAGAGCTGCAGAACGTTGCAGTATATGTCTGTGTCTAAATGCGGCTAGTTGAAGCTAATTGGCTACAGATCAAAGCTAACTTGATTGAGCAAGTGATGCGGGTTTTCATGCAATAAATGCATTTCCTGTTATTCATGTAAATATCAAAGAAGTAACAGAACAATTAGCAACTGGCTTGGTTTAAGTTTATGGTTTTCATATGTTGTAAATGTCCCATAAGCTAAGGGCTAATGCTGACATTTTCATAACAACCAGGAGATAAAATGGATACATATATAAGTAGAAGCACTCAGAGGTGCATACCTCTGCCAGGGCCTTGTCCTTCAATGGTGAAGAATCCGCTATCAGCTGTTCAAAGTGGTCTGCAAACACGATTGTCCTGTGGCCTGGGGGAAAGTTACAGGTTTAGTGCCCTTAGTGGCCAAAAGTTACACGGTATCCCTTTGAGCGACGTGATATTATAATTTACAAAAAATAACAATGCAATTTTCTCACAATGTCATTTGCTGTCTCCTCAGGCATTCTGGTGCTACTGTCCCTTTTGGTCTTCCACCAGTCTGTCCTGGCATTCTTGGCCAGCGAACACACAGTTCCTCTTCACCACGAGCTCTCCTGGTCAGTTTCGTGTATCGGCTGCGCTGGCGCCATCCTCATCATCGGTGGCCTCCTCTTCCTGCTGCTGGCGCTACCCTGCAGCCCCTGGCAGAAGTGTTTCCCTCATAAGGACAGCAGCAGTTAGTGGCTTAGAGGTGATAGTGCACTTTATCTGCCCCCTCTGAGGAGGAAGCAGGTAGAGAGGTAAAGATGCTTCCCAGACATGTCTTGGTAGAGATTACTTTCTCATTTGACTGGAATTGTTTCTTAAGTTTACCACTGCCCCTGCATGTTTTAGATGTTTTCCTACTCCAACGTACCTGGTTCAGATTAATGGACCCCTCCTCATCAAGTTCTTGGCAAGCCTGTTCATGATCCATTCATTTCAGCCAGGTGTGTTAAAGTGTAGAAACATTTCAAACATGCAGCAGCGGTACCAAAATTGAGAACCACTGACCTAAAGGAATTGCAAGCACAGCCCTGACATCAGAATAAATGTTTTTATTTATTTTAAATTCTTTTTTTTTTTTTAGAAAAGACAACAAGAACCAACCCATTTTCACTAAAGTATTACTATATATTCTTGTCCTCCTCATCAATTCTGGATTACTGGTGTTAAATTCATTTAGATTTATAAAAACACAATTCTGCCATGGTATTCTTCTAAAAAAAAAAAACACTAAGTTTTATTAAAGATACAGTGATGTCAATGCTCAGATGTATGTGGGAAACATTTATATTTTGTCTTACTAAATAACAGGGTTTGGAGGCAATTTACTGTACGTTGTGAATAACTTAATCAAACATTCAGTAAGGTTGTTTGCATGATGACAACCTCTTAGCAATATCACCCATATCTGGATTTTTATTAAAAAACCTCACAAACAATACCTAACACACACGCTGTTTTCAATTGTGTTGCTTAAAAGTTTGCACAATGATTGAAGTTGGTTATTGATTTCTTTGAACCCTTGATAAAATGTTGGTGTTCAGCTACTACTTTTTTTAAATTTTTTTTTATAAGGCCATATTGATAAATATTTAAAAAGCTGGGGGATGAAAAGGCAGACAGTGAGTCAAGAGTTCAATAAATCCTCAAGTCAAACTTTTTTCATTTTAAAGTGAGAAATTGTGTCTATTTGTTCTGGGATTGTTTGTGCATGATTCTTACACCAGAATGTAAATGCGCCACATCTGTTCTCAGTGCGAATTATAGTAGTTTTATAATAAAGGTTCAAAAATACACACTCTGGGCTCAAAAATCTTACATTTTCCATTTTGTGAAACTATCAGAAAATGTAGCTGCCAACGGTGGTGGGTTAGATTTACAACAAAGATGATGAGGCTGAAATTTTGATATGTGATTACAGGTTTGCATCACATCACATGAATACTTTATGCCAAGAAAATAACACTGTAAAACATTTATTGCGATGCTACTACATTTCTTTAATCTTAGCAAATGTTCCTGTTATAGATTTTCTCCTGAGACTTAAATGCAGCAAATCACAAGAAAATAAGCCAAATTGTGCAGTTTTAACTCCACTCCCACAAAAAAAAAAAAAAATCACACAGGTAAAAACAAACCCACCCACTAAAAAAAATGGTATATTGTCCTCCAATTTAAGAAACTCGTTTAGAAAATGTTTGTTTTCCTCAGTGATATGTGGAAAAAGCCACATTTTGCCTCTTGTCCAGTGCCTTCCTCTGCAGAGCTGCTTTTGATTTTCCATATTGATTGTTTTGTACGCACTGATTAACTACAACATTAGACCCAATGGGTAAAAGCTTTTTTGGCAGTGAGACCTAAATAATAATAGGAAAGTGTTTTTTATGTTGTAGATTATCAGCGTATGTTAGCTAGAAATTCTTTGGAGTAGTGACAGTTGACCACGTTTCCATTAAATTTATGTTTAGAACAACAACTTAATAACTGGGTAATTTTAAATGGACCTTTTAACATGACATCTTAAAGCATAAAATGTTGGAATAAAATCAAATCTCATCAATGTTGCCTTTAAAGGACACATATTATGCCTTTTTGTTATTAAAGAAAAAGAAAGAATGTAGTTGATGGTTTCCTAAGATCTAGATAAAAAAAAACTATGACATACTTTGGTCAAAGTACCAAAGGCAGAAACTATTACAGCTCTTTTCCACCAAGTTACAGCTCTGTTCACTGCGGCTGGTTTAAGAAGGGGGGTAAGCAACTCCACTTTTAAGATTTGTACATCTTTATCCAAAGTAAACTTGGACACAAATTACACTTAACTATTGAAAAACATTGTTCTCACATAAAACACACGTGATAAATAGAAAAATTGTTTAATCTCAGTTTGACCACGTTTGTGTTGGTGAATAGTGATCGGATGAGCCAAACACACAGCACAGGGGGTGGGAGGTTAAATAAAACCAAACAAAGGAAAAACTCAATCATCTTAAGATAGTTTACATGTATCGATTAGTTCTGCTCCATGCAGCACAAGTATGTTGTGTTTTGTGTGCAAAGCTTGCTGTGGTCGCATCCTTTTGATGCTGCATATGAAAGGAAATTTGACCTTTCCAACTGAGGAAAATCAGCTAGAATTCCTCGTCGGGAAATCGGGGAAGGTTTGCCGACTATGACTTCTGCATTTTATGTTTTTTTTCTCAGTAATGTAGCTTACAAATAAATGTAAAATCTTTAATGACTTATTCTTGACCTCATAAAACAAACAAGGTCATTTCACAGCATTCTTAGCTTATCTCTTTGTTATGTAAACTACTTTAGGTAACCACCAATAAAAATGGCTTATTTATCATAGTTCCATCTTCCCATTTTTACAGCACAACAAAGGGAACATGATATGAAGCTGTGGGAGGAGATAAATGCCGAGGCAGGTTAAGGATGTTTGAACTTGAGGCTTATCTGACCAGTTGTTAATTTCATACAGAGTTATCGGGTGGCCTCAAAGTGTTGTGTTATGGTAGTCGTTCTTTGTTTTGTTTTCTGTGGCTCCTTTTGTAAAATTTAACCATTAAGTACAGTTGTCACCATGCAATTTCAAGGAGACATCACGAACCACAATGTTACAAATATGTAAAAATTCTTTATAAATATGTATGTCTTGTTATATGCTTGCTAACGCTGTATACTCCATTCAGTGAAAGAAAAGTATATGTAAATGAAGCGCAGGTGAAATTGAATCCTTCGCTTGTCGAAGCTGCAGAATGTAAAATCTGCTAGAAGTGTGAGATGCTGCCATGTTTTTACATTTAGTGTTATCTCTGATCATTCATGTTAGAACAAAGTGCTCCTCTATGCCCGAATGGAGGACGGACTATCTCAGCAACTTTTTTGAACTGAATCGATTGAGTATGAATGAGTTCATTTTATTATTAAACATGACATGAATATTTAATGTCATCCTCTCTCAGGTTCCATTTCTCTCCTATTCTGTACTCCCAACACATTCTCATCTTACAGTCGCTGCCTTCTCAATCGCTGCCTTTGTGAGCAAACCCACTTTACACCTCCTCATGAAATATGATTGAGCTAACTAGTTTTATTTCAGACAGTCTGTTCAGGCTTCAGTCCATTGTTCCTTCATGGGCTTCAATGGCTATGTATGACTTTGGGTTGAATTTTTAGGGTTTAGTTTTTAAAAAAAAAAAGCTTATTTATTCATTAGATATAACTATTTGATTTAATGTACAATATATAGAATAAAAACCATGTCGGCTCACTCACACAACAAAATGGTTTAAGCTCCTGACCTATTTTGATCACAGTTGGAATCGACATGTCTGACGGTGCAAAAATGATGGTATAAATTAAAAGATATTTTTGTCACAATGAAGTTAAGTGTAGGAATGCAGGAGGCAGATGGATGTAAAACAAAAGAAGACTTTCATAAACTGTTAAAGAGCAAAACAAAAAGTCTCTAATAAACTAAACTTACCTACACAAATTTAAATTAATCCAAAATGAGGGCTATTAAAGTGGATGGCATATGGAACAAATAGTAACTAAACAAAAGAAGAGTTATTTATGAAAGCAAACAACTAAGACAAACCCAAGGAGAAGATAACAGAGCCATCCATTCGTTTGTTTAATCCCTTTACCACCATCAAATCAGTGACATATGTATGTGTACTTTATGCTAAAAAATATAATCAAAGCATATCATGGCCCATTTAAGAAATTATTAAGTAGGCAGTGTATGCACTGGCAGGTCAACTTTTTCAGCATTAATCAGGAGGTGGAGATCCTGCGGTAAGCCTGAATTGAACATCTACAGCTTATTCATACATGCACTTAAACACACTGGCAGTCTAGTTTTTATATTCTATATTATATCATTTTTGTAGTTTTTAAATTCACATTGCTCTTTTATCTCTATTTAATGTGAATATTTGTTTTATCTTTGTTTCTTTTATAGTGTGCAGAGGCAGAGAGTGAGC
>JAOXYM010000018.1:23631754-23642824 GCA_028567055.1 Leptatherina wallacei
CGTTCGACCGTGTCCCCCGGGGACTCCTGTGGGGGGTGCTCCGGGAGTATGGAGTGCCGGACTCCCTAGTAAGGGCTTGTTTAATCTGCTTATACCATGGTCCCACACTGTAAACACTTCATAACAATGATTATTTTTCCACACAAAACTTGCCAAATATGTTTAAGTATAGTAAAAAAAATTCTGTTTGCCCCGATGTAATTTTCATGCTTAACTGACATTCCATCCTGGAATGAGATTCTATCATTCATCTGTCAAAAGCCAACTGATCAGAACCAGTTGAATGATGCGTTGCTATGGTGACGTACTTAGAGGAGTGATATAACAGTGATTCAACTTGCCCAACTATGTGTGCATATATATGAAAATAATGCACACTCTGTAGCCAATCAGAATTGAGTATTCACCCAGACCATAGTATAATATTCAATTAATTCATGTTATTAAAGTTAATGAATAATCGTCTTAAATGATCGAGATCTCAACTTCAATCAAAATAATCGTGATTATTATTAATTTCTTTTAAAAGTTTGTTTTTAAAATGAACTTTTTAATGCTTCTTCTGCACCCTGGTTCTGTTTTATGCTTCTGTTTTATGTGAAGTAACTTGAATGGTCTTGTAGCTGAAATGTGCTATGTACATAAACCAGCATCATCTTTATGAACAAATACCTGTTTTTCGCGATAATCTTTTCTCATTGATTTTGATGTAATAAGTTTGCGCTTTCGCTGTCCGTTGATTAAAGCGGGAGGGGAAAAAAACAAACCTCCAAACTGTCAGTAATCAAAATTATATACCTTTTCAACTGCAAAGCAATGAAATTTGAAGAAAGGTGAAAATGTCATCACAAAGACGATAACCTCAGCCATTATTTAATCTTAAGCTTTTTCTTTTTTTCTTTTAATCTTCAGTGAGGAGATAAGCTTTAAATCTTCCCTACGGTGGATTTTTTTTAAGACCAAGTAATTTAAAGTTAGGCAAAGCGAGACTGACTCAAGAACGGCTGAGGAGGTTTAATAACTTGATCGTAAACCTTTGAGAGAGGCTATAGGAGAATGTTCTGTAAATGATGTGCATATGTTCCATCAGCTGAAAGTTTCTTTTTGTACAGCCAAAAACACGTTTACTCTCCACAGACCCTCAATCCACAGACTCTGACAGCTGCTCTCTGAGGCTGTTTTGCAAAGACAAGACAGCAGAATAATTGGAAACCAAAAACAATCTGTGACAAGAAAATGATGCAGCATGTGGTTATTCCTCAAGCGAATATGAAATCAGAGTTCTCTGAGGTTTTGATTGTTCCCAAACTCTCTTTGCAGAAGAACAAGGTTTTTAGAACATGGTTAAAATTTCATTCTTATTTCAGAGTTTTTTTTTATTGTCTGAGAGTCAAAACTGAACATGAAAATATTCCGCTCCCTCCTTGCATTTCATTGATTTGTGGTTTTGCATGGTGCATGTGTGCACTTTACCTGACAATATGAAGAATATGCCAGAAACAAAGGCGAGAATGGTGCGCTGTGGCCGGATGTGGCCGATGTTGCTGATGACAAAGGCGGTGAAGACGAAGAGCAGAGAGACCATGGGGAAGGGAGTGGCGGTCCGAACCATCTCTGGAAGATGAAGAGGGGGAGAGTTACTATGGAATTCATAAAAAGGGAATAAACGTGATAAAAACTAAAGTGCATAAAGAAATGAGTGAAATCATTTTTGAATGTTCAATTCTTTGATTATGTCAAAAATTTCAAAGCAAAGACAGCAACGTAAATGATGTTTCCTTACTGATCAGAAGGTTTTAACATAATTATCGTTTCAGTGCTTTATCCATTTTTGGTGTAGTTTGAATTCAATTATTTGACATATAAATATCCATTTCCACCTTTTTATTGTAGCTTATTTTTCCAGTTTAAAGCTCTGTGGTGCTTATTTCTGTACGGACGTGATTTCTTTTTTCCCCAAAATAGTGGGGATAACTGGACATGACAGGTCTGTCATGGTGGAGGACTGCATTGTAATTAGGATCCTATGAGTCCTGATGCAAAACCTGCTGGTGCGGGAGGATTTTAAGTTGCTGCAGGCAAGAACAACAACAACAAAAAACTTTAGGTCACAGTGTGACACCAGCTTTGAGTTTATCAGAGTCCTGTGCCAGGCTCTACAATTAACTTCTAAGTACAGTTTTTGCAATTGTAATGCATTCAAGTTATACATTTAAACAAATGAATAAGAAAAAAACAACTAAATAAATCTGTGATCAAATATCCTAAAAGTTTAAAATTTAATGTTTGTTAGAAATATAAAAAAATATGTGTAACAGTATTGTCCCCAGCACTAGAAATTCTTCGATAGGGAAGAAAATTCTTCTTAGTGTGTTACATTTACCAGCAACTGCTCACTTGCAGGTTTCCTCAGTGGTTTTGCTGATGTTTAGCTTAAGTTTCTTCTTTAACTAGTCAGGAGTTGGATACAAGGCCAAGCTTAAAAATTCATTACAAAAAATTTAGTTTTTATGTTTTTTGCAAGGCCTCATGAATTTAATAGAAGTTTTCACACGATGTTTTTTTTTAAATAAATCAACATGAACACAGAGTGTTGGGCGAGTTGATGTGGAATGACTTGTGCAGCAAAAGTGGACATGAATTTATTCATGATGTTAGATCATTTATTTAACTGTTGGTCATTTTTCTTTTTGTCCACCTTTTAGATCATTTTAGATCAGAGTTGTGCCAAAGCAACTACAGCCAAATGTAACGCAGAGAAGGCTGTGCATTATGAAAGTTTACTCAGTAAATGTTAAGCTTTCTGTTCTAATATATGGAAAAAGTGCATGTCAAAAATAGTTCATATTGTGATGTGAAGTGCTTTCAACCCACTACAGCAAAAAAAGCAACTAAAACATTCCTTATACTGTCAAATTAGGAATATATGATACATGAATATAATTATGTGCTCAATATAAAGCCATAAAAATATTTCAGCTGTAATAATTTCAGAGTTTGTATTTGTAAATCAGAAAAATAGAAGTTATGTTTGCAAACATCTCATAACGGATGCAAAGAGAAAAACTGTTTGTGAGACTCCAAAACTCCTGGTGCTGCGGACTAGTTTTTTGAACCAGCACTGACGCCTTCACGCGGCTGTTTTTGGGGGTCTTCTGTGCGCTGCAGTTACTATTTCCATGGCGCTAGGATTCCCTGGTAGCCGCTGCTGCTGCTTTATTGGGAGGTTCATCATGGTTCAACCCCAGCTCCTCCAAAAACAAGTGCCACTTGTAGATGGCTCCTCAGGGAGACTGGCAGTAGGATGTACCGGAGCCCAGGAAATGATTCCGTTCTCTCCCTCCTTCGCTGTGTAATCTTGAACCTCCAGCCCTGAGTCCATGTTGTTGGGGGCAGAGCTGGACCCAGCCAGCTGAAGCAGCAGTTACCAAGCTGCCATTGAAATGGTAACAGAGGCCAGGAGGAGAGCGAGGCGAGCAACCCCCAACAACAGCCGGGTGAATGCGACAGTGTGGAGAGTCGGCAGCGCATGGTTCTCTAAACTGAGTAACATGGGTTTATCTGATAATGTGATCAACTTTATCACATTAATTTAGAAACAGAAGAAGTTGCACCATCATCCGTCTCTACAATCTGTCTACTCCCTTTATAGAACCTGCAGCGGTGCAGGAGAACAGGAAGTCTTTTGCTCTCTGATTGGACAGTTTGATTTGTCCAAAGACAGGGACAAAAATCCACATCTGCAACTTTAGAGTCTTGCATGCCGTTTTTCGTTTTGCATGAACAGCACTTCTATTTTTCTTTATGAAATCAAATTTTTATTTTTTACAACCATGCAAATCCATTTCTACACATTCACAAACTTGAATTTCTCAGGAAGATTTTTTTTACATGGTAACAAGCTGATTTACAAATACAGACTGAAATTATTAGCAAACATCCATTTACAGCTGCAGAATCTTTATGACTTTGAGTTCATATAAAGCCACTCCAGTTATTAAACTAGAGGTTTTTTTCTTGTTTTTTTAAACTGAATTCCTTCAATTATATTTAAATATATATATATATATATATATAGTCAGAATCTAAGGGTATTGTTTACATTGTCACTGTACATGGAGGTCTGCTGGAACTCACCCGGGGCTACGTTGAGTAAGGTTTATAATTTATTCACCAGCTTCTCCCACTCAGCTGCCGCAGTGTTATGACTTGTGCGCCCACCTTGGGATATTTATCTAGTATTTAACAGAGCTCACATTCTCCCCTCGGTGTCTCTAAAACTGTGTGCTTTACTTCAAAGAGGCAGAACAAACTGCGGAGGGGAGAACACTTTTGAGGCCGGTTCATAGTGTCAACATCTTAAATCATTAAAAGTGCTCAGAGACAAAGAATTCTGTGGGGAACTTAGCTGAGCGCTCAGAATACATTTAGCTACTTATTGAATGAAAAATCCATTCAGTATACACAGTTCTTTAAAAATTAGTAATTATTCCTCACTGGTCATTTTGCTGGACAATTATATCTGCATGTTTGACATTACAAGCAATGTTTCACAGTAGTCTTGTTCTGCTGGCTTGTTTATTTCCTTTTACTGAGAAAGGAAGTTGACTGCAATGTAATGAAGGTTCTGCTGGATAAGTAAAGGCTTGGAGAGTTTTTGCTGGCAGGTGATGGACAGAGAAGACCATTGATGACATCTGCTCCTCATTAAGTGTCTCTTGCCTTGTTTGTGTTTCTCAGGAGGCAAAAGGAACAGTTTTTTAATTTCATTTCTACTTTTAAATAATGGCTTGCATATCAGCAGTCTGAATGTAATAGCTGAATTTGAGTACAAGAATAGTTTTAGTTTGAGTTTCTTGTTCTACCACTAAGCTGTTTTCACAGTGCACATATAGCATTTTCAAGCACACAGAGACTTTTTATCTGCTTTAAACCTTGCCGTTATATTTTCATTGACATACTTCAGAATGGACCGCCTTCTTTTTTAAGTGTAATGAAAAAGCATGAACCTCTACCTCAAGCCTTGACATCTCTCCACTGGCTCTTTGTCCATTTTCCAAATAGATTTTAAAATTTTATTACTTACTTTTAAAGTTTTAAATTGATAGGTGCCGTCTCATTCAGACTTTCCTCGCATCCACCTCCCCACTTATAAAATCACTGTGGTCAACCAGCCTGTTTCCAGAATAAGCCAGAGGTGACTGAGCCATTTACATTTTCATATATACACACACTAATCGTCTTTAAATCACTTCCAGTTACCTCTCCCTTGACATTATACAAAAAATAAATAAAATAAAATAAAATACAATCTTTAAAGCTGGTGGAGACCAATTTGTTGTTAAATGTTGTCTGAGAAATGACCAACTAGGATTGTTTTTGAGACAGAGGGCATTAAAGATCATTTGCTGTCAAAGAAGTTGAACATGAAAACTTATTTGACAAGACATACAGAAGAAATACGCAAGGTACACTCCAGTACAGTAGATGGCGCTAAGCACCAAGTCATTGGTTTGTAATGTGCCAGTCATTTTAAACAAGCCGGAAATTCCCACGTAAAAGCTTTGGACCACTCAATTCTTTAAAGGTGCAGCATATAACAAAATCAAATCAATCAGAGAATAATTTTATATAATAATTAAAAGCTGTTTCTTTTAATATCTAATCACTTTACTAAAATAAATTATGTTTTTATTCTTTTAGAGTGAAACATTTATATCTACTTGCCTTGAGTCCACATACATGGCAGCTACCATATTTGTGCCGTCATTTTTACTACGGTGTCTCTGAAAGGACAAACAACTGTGTGTAAAGTGAGAACTGTCTGAGCTTTAAAACTGCAGTACCGGCTTAACTTGATAAGTGCAAGAGCACCGTATAAGTAGCATCTTAACAGGCACATAGAAGAAGTCAGTACACAATGTGGAAGTAGTTACCTGTGGTGCAGTCATTGCTGCACCTGAGTCCACTGGATCCACTCGCAGATGAAAACATGTTAATGTCTGGAAGAATTTTGGCCACTGCCAGCTCATTCATACCAGTGCTTTGCACTTTTGAAGTAATTTCTATGCCTATTTTTACCACTAGATGACAGTATTTTTTACACACCGTACCTTTAAACTTTATTTCCCTGCTAATTAAGTAAGATGGAGGTGAAATCATAACAATGGCACATACGTTCATTTGAACAAAACCAGTCAAAATATATGTATTAATGTGACTTACTCAGTATATTGGCTGTATTTTCTGTCGTGATCTCTATCTCTGGCTCTGTGAAATACTCTGATGCCACACATCTGCCCTTCTCAGGTCCTGAGAAAGAAGAAATGGAAAACCATAAATAAAGAAGTCCACCGATGAACAACTGAGAAGGTCTTATTTGGGGTCTTATTTGGTCACAGACAACATGAAAGTATTAACATATAGAGATGAATCTTGAAACAATAAGAGAACTAAAAGGTTAACAAAAAAAATAGGAGGACAGACTGAGACAGTGACACAGGAGGCAAAGGGATTCTGATAAGACGAATGTGAGCAACAATCAAGATATCGGAGAAGAAAACAAGAAATAGAAAATGGGAATGGAAGTGAAGGAATAAAAAATTTGATGTGCAGACAGATGGAGGTCAGGAGGTTTAGGAGGAAAAACCTGCTGAATACATACACAATGATTATCCTCAAAGTGTGGTCACAGAGAGAGGACACACACATGCACAAACACAAAGTGATGCATACACAGACAAATATGATATGGCTCCTCCTTTTTTCGCCCATGCACCAGCACACACTTGGCCATTCAAAATGCCACCAGCGTTTTCCTCCTCTGACCTTTTGTACAAAGCATCAGACATCAGGGGAACACAAACATGGCCGACCCCCCAGAGCGACACCATCATGACCCGAAACACAGAGACAGCTACTGCAAAATAAGACAGTTATGTGTGTGTCTGTCTGCTGCTGTTTGTGCTCGGATGAAAATCTTTTAGCTTCAACACAATTACATGTGAAAGCAGAATAACTCACTTCAGGTGAGTTCTTCAGTTAAACACAATCTCGATGTCTTAAATGTCTGCATGCAATCAGAGCACGGTGCAATATCTTGTAAGGATATTTGGCTGACATCTTTAACCGTTTCGCCCTGACCAACACAAGAGAAATGGCTACATTTATATGAAGCACATTGCAAAACAAAGAAATAATCACATCATAGACTGGGACAACGCAAAAATCATCGGATTGGAGAGCAATAAATACAAAGGCTGGATTAAGGAGGACATAGAGATCACAAGGAGGGGCAAAGGCACCATCAACCGAAATGAGGGGGCTTCCATGCTGTCCCACACATGGGAGTCTCTGCTACAAGGAGCGGCAGGGGGCGTGGCCAGCCCAGCAAATGCTGGTCACACCTCCAGGATACCAGCAGCTGATAAGGACACGTCACAACACACGTCAGATGACGTTACAGAAGAAGACTGGGGTTCCAGTGGAAAGATGTAAAGGTAATTACATCTGAGCAACTGAACCGAGTCCCCAATCGTACCGCGTCTAGCGGACTATCCTGGTGTGAATGTGCCCTATAATGATGAAGCAACTCCTTTTGCTTTTAGGAAAGCAAGGCAGTTTTGTTTTCACAATCTAATATTATAGCTTTTATTATCCGTAGTTTCAGATGGAATAAATGTCAGAAATAAGAGAAGGACCTCCTCTCCTGAATGCACAAACGTTTAATAAAGCACTCCAACTGATCATAAATTAAAAGAAAAAAACCCCACACGCACTTGGACAAATGGACCAGCAGGATTATTGAGAAGGTGAAATGTCAAATTAATAATAAATCAGGTGTGAAAATGGTCTGCTATTGCACCACTTTGTTCATTTTTTTTACCCCGTAGAGAAGAAATGCAACACAAAACCTGTAAAGTCTACATGTTGACATCTTTTAACCATGTGCTCTGTGACATGTATGTATTAACAATATGTTTGTCGTATCTTTATTGCAAGACTGTCACTTAAAAAAATTAAATAATGAACAAATTTTTATCTATCTTAACAACATACAATCTTTGTATGTTGTATTTTTTTATGTATTTCATCATGTTTCTTCTTATATTGACTTACCATGTGCGAGGAAAATTAGCCTGAAGAGCTAAATCTGGCATATTTACATGGTGAACCTCATGCTGATATGCATTGTCCCATTTTAAATAAATAAGATGAATAAATAAAAATACACAAACAAAAAAAGGAGAACAAATGTGACTGAAGTTATTTTTATACTGAAAAGAAGTGAACATCAGCATGAAACTGTTGCTGACCTGCCACAAAACACACTCTCCACAGGCCGGAGTGCAGCGCCATCTTGACCTCAGTGGTCTGGTTCTGCTGCAGGACGATTCCTTCCTCCATCAGCAGCCAGTAGTCTGTTGACACGGCGACGCCCACCAGCAACAAACCGCAGGCTCCGAAAACAGACGAGAGCAGCGTCAGAGCCCTTGTGCTGAACGAACTCATCTGAAGAGAAAAATATAGGTTTGGGATGTTTTAGTAAAGATAACATTGCAAGCTGAAGAGTTTTGTTTTTCTTGGATATATAGATTAAATTAACAAGTAAAGAACACGTGAAACAGAGCAATGGATATTTTCATTTTAGCTGTTAGCCTGAGACCATATTATCTCCCAAGAGAGTTTACACACGTGATAGCGGCATGTTTTTACATTCCCCTGCGGGCCAATGAGGAGGCAGTTTGTGAGTCTATCCACTCGATCATCGCGGGATTTCAGACTCAGATACCAGAGGCAATTTATTGTCATTTCTGGGGACTTTAATCATGTAACCCTGGATAAAACTCTCACTGCCTTCCATCAGTTTGTGGACTGCCCGACCAGGAAAAACCGGATTATTGATCTGCTGTTTGCAAATGTCAGAGATGCATACACAGCAAAAAGCCTGTGCTGCTGAGCTTGGAGAGGCGCTCCAACACATCTACAACCTGAGCCTGTGTCTGGGTGTTGTTCCCACCCAGTGTAAGACACCGTGTCTCATTCCCATCCCCAAGAAGAGACACCCCAGCGGACTCAGTGACTTCAGACGGTGGTGCTCACCTCCCACCTTATGAAGATGATGGAGCGGCTTGTCCCCGTTCCATCAGACCACAAGTTCAACAGGCTGAGGACCCTCTCCAGTTGCATACAGGGAGAACGTGGGGGTTGAGGACGCCACCCTCTCCCTCCTTTGTAGAGTCCAGACACACCTGGACCAGGAAAGCCAGGAAATTCTTTTCTTTGACTTTTCAAGTGCCTTCAACACCATCCAGCCCCTCCTGCAGGACAAGCTGACCAGGATGCAGGTCGACGCCCACCTCGTGTGCTGGGTCATGGACTGCCTCACTGACAGGCCGCAGGTTGTCAGGCTGAAGGACAGCACATCAGACACTGTGACCAGCAGCACAGGAGCACCACAGGGTACTGTCCTGCCCCCCCTCCTCTTCACACTGTACACAGCTGACTTCCAGTACAACTCTGAATTGTGTCATGTCCAAAAGTTCTCGGATGACAAGGGGATTGTTGGTTGCATTAGGGAGGAGCAGGAAGGGGGAATACGGGAATTTAGTAAAGGACTTTGTGGTGTGGTGTGGTGTCTCCAGAACCAGCTGCACATCAACACTTCTAAGACCAAGGAGATGGTGTTGGACTTCCACAGGACAAGACCGCCAAGAAAGCCTGTCCTCATAGAGGATCAGGAGGTGGAGGTGGTGTCGTCCTATAAGTACCTTGGTCTGCTGCTGGACGACAAACTGGACTGGTCGGTGAACTGTGACCATCTTTACAGGAGGGGGCAGAGCAATTTGTATTTCCTGAGGAGGCTGGCAGCCTTTAACTCCTGCAGAAAACTGCTGCAGATCTTTCACCAGTCTGTGGTTGCCAGCGCTCTTTTTTATGCTGTGGTATTACAGGAAGAGAGACACTATTTAACAGCGCACTAAGCGGGGGTAGAGGGGCACCACAGTGAGTAGTCCGGTTAAGATTTTTACAACCAGACTAGGGCAAGAGTCTGCACTTTAATTTTTTTTTCAATTTAATTTCAATTATATATTTTATTACATATTTGTATTACATAGTACTTTATTTGTTTTTATATTGCTGTTGAGTTGTTACAATTTCCCCTGGAATCAATAAATTATTTATTTATTATTTATCTTATCTTATCTTATCTCTTATCTTATGTGTGAATGACTGATTTCACTCTTTCATTTTCTTCTCATTCCAATAGAAATCACTGTAATCTTGTTCTTGTGACATTAAAGAATGAAAGTGTGCAAAGATTAAACAATCCAAAGTGATTTCAGCAACTTTAGAAAAACAGAAGTAAACAGTAAACAGAGAAACAAATAAATAAATAATAGCATTTTCTTTTACAATTTGATGAAACAAGAGAAAAGATATTGTCAACTATTTAATGAAGTAAACAGCAACTTAATGCAAGTAGTTCATTCTAAATCTACAATACACATGTTTTGTAGATGGATATCTACAATTCTTGTTTACTTAAAAAGGATAAATATTATTACTTTTAGAAGTAAAATAAAATTTAATTGATTCAACTAGGCATTGATCAATAGTCATTTCCAGTTAGAAGAGTATTTTGACATGGTGAATACACCGTGTCAAAGATTTAAAGTGTGTGATTTGGCAGAAGAATGAGGTTTTCCAAATTATAAGCAAATGCTTTAAATCTTCATTTAGGGGCAGCAATATGTGACTGTAAAATGTTTCATAACATTATCCTTCAAACAGTCTGTCGAGCTTGTCCTCTCACTCAATGATGCATTCTGTATATACTGTATCACATTTGAAATACCCTATGTCCTCACCCGTTTTTTTTTCGTGGTTATTGTTTTCGTTTATTTTTTTTCTATTGTGCATTTTACAGTGTTTCCAATTGTTACATTTTCTGTTCTTCACTATGTATTGTTATAGATGTAATTATACAGTATACCTACCTACCTATCTATCTATCTATCTATCTATCTATCTATCTATCTATCTATCTATCTATCTATCTATCTATCT
>JAOXYM010000018.1:23675424-23693995 GCA_028567055.1 Leptatherina wallacei
AGTTTTAACTCTGAGCAGTCGTCTCATTCTTTCAACAGTGGTCTCCCTTGCTGGTATCAGAAGGACCCCGTGTGACATTAGCATCACCTGATTCTCTCTCTGCTTAGGTAAGTCAGGCTACCGTTTCATTTTCACTTCCTCTATCTCAACAGTGATATTACTGATTGAGTTCAATAAATATTCTATAATCATTAAAATGAACTGGGGCAAGGGGGAGCTGAAACACCTGGTTTACCTCACATATCCACATTCAGTAGGTATGCAAGTACTCTACATGAAAAGTACTTACATTCTACATGTATATGAATTAGAGGGAGTTGTGAACCCTCTGACCTGGCGTCCTGGCTCCCACTTAGCAGTAATGACTTGTTTGTGTAGAAGGTGATGGGAGGCCGTTGCATTAATGACTCTTGGTGGTGAGGACCAATCCAATATAAAAGATAGTTTCAGATTGAAAGTAATTGCTCAGAAGGGTTTCAATTATCCAGTTCCTTGTAACAGGCAGGAATGGAACCAGCAGCTGCACCAATGGAGACTTCCAGTTCTCCACCAATCTCACCATGCCACCAAGGGGTTTCATACTGGGGCCTGTTCTGGTGAAGCTTTTCTCTTTTCATTGTGGGTGTTGGAGCTGAAAATGGAGGTGCTGGATGATGAGGTTCGATCCCAGGTCCTCCAGACTTCAAAGCTTCCTCCGAACAGCCTGCACTATTCTTCCAGACTATGTTGATGTTTGATAAACATCAACATTTCTAAACTCATTGATTTCAGAGTTGAAAATGATCCCACAGCTCTGCTGCCTCTGGACCAGTTCAGTCTCTCTATTTCCGTTCAAAGCTGAAAAGTCTTTCCATCAGGAGGTTTGATCCCCTGCAGACAGACTCCAGGCGTTCAGCCTCCGCCCTCTAACACCTGAGCTACTCAGTCAAACATCAGGCTGCTCCATCTCACAGCTTTTCAACCTTTAGTTTATTCTTTGAGTCTCAACCTCTCCTAGACACTTTCCCAAACAAAACTTAAAGGATAACCACTGGAAACACCAGTTTATGAAAATCTAGCCAACTTGAATTTATATTTTGGCCACAATCAGATTTTACTCTAAATGATTCATCGACCTCAGTTAGCCCGTCTGGACTTTATTTTCTACAGGTGGTCTGTTGTCAACTGGCACC
This sequence comes from Leptatherina wallacei, assembly GCA_028567055.1. NCBI lineage: Eukaryota > Metazoa > Chordata > Actinopteri > Atheriniformes > Atherinidae > Leptatherina > Leptatherina wallacei. The sequence continues at coordinate 23,676,597 of JAOXYM010000018.1, forward strand.
ATACCAGTGCCCGACCAGTGTGAAAGGGCAGGCTGTGTAGCTCTCTTTGAAAACAAGCTATTAGCTGCTATTTTGGACATATTTTTTTCTCCATGTAGAAAATCTTACATTAATTTGGAAAAATGCATTTTTAAAAGAGGCTCTGTTTTTAAAAGGAATTTTATTTCTATCTTTGTAGTGTTTGTTTGGTTTTGGTAAATTACTGATAATTGCTGCATCTGGCTATCTGTTCTGTTCAGCTGGGATCACCTGGATCCAACACTCTTCAACCTTGAAATTGCCACCTTATGCCTGCAGAGAAAATCTCTACATGTCACACTTGGTTTGTTTGATGCTCTCATTTTTCCAACATCCCCACATACGCATCTCATGTCACAGGTAGGTCTAACAGTTGTTTGTACACTATTGACAGTGGCAGGCAGATGTGACAGCAGATACATAAATGGGCAGCACTAAGCTCTCATATCACCTGTGCTCTCATTGTCTGCGTTTCACACACTCTGGAGAATGGAAAAGCTTTTTGTAAAATGATGTCGTCTGTGCAGACTAGAGCCATCTCTGTGGTCAGCAAAGTGTGTGATGGTGATAATTGAAACTACATGTAGTTTATTGAACTGGAAGACCTGATATTTGCTTGCTGCTTATGTAAACGGTGATGTTGAACCAAGTGAACGTATGTGGAAGTCAGTATTGTGCTTTGTAATGGCATATTCTAATTTCCTAAACACATTTTATTGTTTTGTTTCATATACAAATACTAAATATGAATTATGGATTATGCCCTGGAGTAAAGTTTCACAAATTAAGGGATGCCATTTCCACACAAAAAAAGGTTACGCTCTGAATATGAGTGCTTGGTTGCTTGTCTTTATGTTTGACCTGTGATGGCCTTGCAACCTGCCGACAGTGTGTCCCACCTCTTGGTGAGTGGGATGGATCAAATTCCAACTCACAGGATAAAGACAGTTTTTTTTTGACAGATTTACATGCAATTAAAATCCTGATCCTTATGTGATTATTACTTATATTGTGTTGACAAACCTTGCCTGCAATTATTTATTTCTGAAGTAGTTATTGCAGGATCACCAGTTAATTATTCCATTATCGCAAGATCAGAAATGTCATTTTATGTGCTAACAATTTAAATTTTTTCATATTTATAGAAATTGGCTTTATTTTTCTCAAGATAACCACCTACTGTGACTGGCTATCACATCATCATGACCGAGGTGAGCTCAAAATAAGTGCTTCGCATAATTTAATTGGTAATTGTCACAATTGGTCAAATCATGTAGCAGTAAGTTAAAACAGGCATGTGTCATTCTGTTTGCTTCCTGGAATTGGCTTTCATTAAGTTTAAAAAAAATACCTTTTTGTTTTCTCAGAGTCTTAAGAAATAATTATACCATTATTTTTAAAAAAGAGACAATTTTAACAATTGCTCTTATAGTAATGTAAAAAAGAACCATTGGGCAAACAGATCTACTTGTTGTTCTGGTTGCATGGATTCTCCTGGTCAACTGATTTATAGGACCCCATAAAGGTTTACTTTAAAACTTGTTGTTAGGTGTAGACATCAAAATACTTTCAGGGCATTAATATAGTTTTGGTAACCCAATGTTACCTGAAAGATAAAAAGGAACTGGATCTCCGTTGTCCTCTGAACAAGGTGTTGTCATCACCAGCACGAGAATTGTGATGAACAGATGTGATCTCTGGTGTTATTCTTTGTAGCTTTCATCTTGTTTGTGCTTTGATTTATATTATTTTGGCTTACAAAATTTTTTTTTACTTGTTTTAACCATTTGCTTTCCTCTCTGATTTTGGTGAGGCAGCTTACATCTGCTATTCGGCGTATCACTCCCATCATGTTTGAAGTAGCAGCTTGCCACCTACCTACCAGTGTTTGCTAACTTGCACCTGCTACTCATTCTTAATTAGCTCCCTTGCTACCACTCTCCTCACTACCTTATAGGCTACTCCTTGTTTTTCCCTGCCAGTTTCTCATAGGTTTTCCTGATCCTTGTCAGTTTTCTGCTCGGTTCTGCTTGGCCTGCCTCATTCACCATTTGGATTTATCTCTGTGGATTACTTTCCTGTGCAGCGGTTTCACTTAACTAATTCAAGTTTTCTTCCGTCTGACTCCCGAAACTATCTAATCCTGGTGTCCTTTTTTAAACTCAGACAGCAGGTTATACCAAGAATGGACCCAGTGAGTGAAATTGCCCTCACTAGGAGGTTTACTTCTGTTCTAAACCTTCATTATTTAAATTGCTGCTGATGATGGAGTTGATTTTGAAATTGTTGCAGCACCCATGGATCAAGACCTTAGCTAGACTGACATTTTAGCTTGGTCTGGTTTCCCCCTGGCCATGTAAACCCTACAAATAACCCATCTTATCTTGTACAAGAGCCACTTGCGGGGAAACACTTAAGAGGTGTGAAATCCAGGCTTCCTGGGGCTTCCATTGCCCCGCAAGAGGAAGGACAGGCTGAGACAGACCCCCAACCCCAATGTCAACATCCCAGTGTTGTCAGACACACGGATCCAGTCTACCACTAGAAAGAGAGCCAGAGCTGCTGGGGGGAGAAGCATCAGATCAAACACTGAGGTCGTCCAATGACCGGAAGGTTGAGGGTTCAAATCCCCCTCCCCCTCTCAGTCTGGGCATGACGCTTCACCATCCTTGCCTCCCGTGTCACTGGTGTAGGAATATGTATGAATGTTCAGTGGTGGTCGTTGAGGCCGTTGGCGCGGATTGGCTGCCATGTTTCCGTCAGTCTGCCTCAGAGCAGCTGTGCTACACAGTAGCTCACCAACACCAAGTGTGAATAAGGAGTAAATGAATAATGGATTCACAGTAAAGTGCTTTGGGTTCCCTGAAAAGGCCAATATAGAGTTAATCTATTATTATTATTATTATTATTATTATTATTATTATTATTATTATTATTAATGATAATTATACTGCACCCGAAAGGACCAACTGGTGGACCCATGTTACTTACAGTCCTTGAGGGCCATTATCCTGCAGGGTTTTGTCGTTTCCCTGCTCCAACACACCTGATTCAAATCAAATGGATCCAACAGCTTGTTGTCAACTTCTTCATAATGACCCATTCATTTCAGTCAGGTGTGTTGGAGCAGGGAAACAATAAAAGCCTGCAGGATAGCGGACCTCAAGGACAGGAGCTTGATAATGTGCTATTTTTCTTTCTTAGTATATTGCCCTCCCAGTTAAAGCCTTGCCCACCCTCTGACCACCTCACTAATAAAAGTCCAGCTCCACCACTAGACCTCACATGAGTTTAACTGGTCGTAACTCCTCACAAATCATTTAAAACTGGAAAAACCATTTTGGATAACAGGTGAAATGTCTTCAAGGACCAAAATATGTCCAGCTGCCTTCTTTTTAAACCCTGTAGATTTATAAAAGTGCAAGCCTGCCTCATCTCTGCTTTAGGCCAGCAGCTGGGGGTTTATCAACTGCACAAACATTACAACCTAATCTTTCACTGCCTTGTGGTTATGTTAGGATGTGAAAAAGTAAAAAACTGCAAAGAAAAAAATTCTATCCACAATTTTGCTGCAGTGATTATAATCATCTCACTGCCCAACCAATCCAAAGACTCAGGAATTCAGACATCAGAGGTGGGGGTTGTACTAAGGTCCTTATGAAAATTAAGCTGCACATAAGGGAGAATGTTGAAACTGGATTATTTAAATGAAAGCTGCAAGAAAATATGTGCCAATGTGATGAAAGACAAAGGATATTTTGCGTAAATTGTCATATCCAGTCTTATTAGGTTATAAATTAAGATTTCCACCACATTATTTGTATGTTGGAGTTAAAAGAAATTGTGAACACATTCTAATTACACACATGAGTGTGATATAATTGACAGATGAATTGATAATGAAAACAATCAGAGGCTGTTAGTAATGAATTTAAGTCAACACAACCCAAAACATGGCATCTCTAATGTGGGTGTCGGCTGGCATACTGGGAGCCTCGGCTGCAGCAACAGCAGCAGCAGCACCATCAGCACTGAGCACAAGCTTCTGCTTAACACAGCATGTAAAAATCTCCCAGTGGACATGGAAACTCACTACTTCTGCCTGAGGCATCCTTTAAGAGCTCCACTGTGGGGTAATTGAAGTAAAACTCTCTTGGCACCAAGATGCTACAGGGATAACTGGGCACTGATCCACAAATGTTACTCTGTCCCTTTTACATGTCACACAGTATACTGCCGTTAACAATATTTTAGTTTGCACATAAAGCACTTGTGATTGAGCATTAGCGACATTAGCAATGCAAAAATAAAAATGAGGCAATTGTGCTTAATTTAATGGGAACAGAAATGTACCAATACGAACAGCTGGCATGGAGGGAGACGATGTAAGAAAAGCTGCATAGCTAGCACAGCCTGCAGAGTGCATATAGATTGTCTTTCTCCTTCCTTCATCCTTCTGTGTTTGTCTCATTCCTTTGGGATTCCTCTCGCCCCCGCTTTCTTGCCCCTCGGTTTATTTTTAGTACCCTGTCAGGGAAATCCAATTCATGAGCAGAGCTATATATAGCCAGCTGTACATTGATCTACACATGTGAGCAATAGTGCTGAAACGAGGGATTTCTACATCAACGAACTTCAGACTCTTGCACTGCAGTAAAGACGGATGAAAAGCTCCTTCATCTGCTCTTTACTTGTGTGGCAGAATATGTATGAAAAACAGATATGAACTCATCAGCTCTAGCTAGATAGGTTTTGTATTCTATTTGCTGTTAAAGCAATTTTATGCTTTTACTCAATCAAATATCTAAAAGGTACAGTTGTAAATATTGGATTTTATCATATGGACTACATAGATAAGTTCATTTCTAGGTTGTAGCCTGGTCTTCCAGGAAAAGCAGAAAATTCTGTGTTTGTGCTGATGAACATAAACTGTTTTTTTTTTCATACCTTCCAGCATATCCTTCAATATAGTGCATACAGTATCTGTAAATGTCCTTTTCACGTGTCCAGCATGTATTGCATGTTTAGCTTGGTGAATTGGACTTGGTAGCCAGTAATAAAGAAAAATAATATTTCGATGAAATACATCCATGACGTTGCTGTTTTCACAAGCCATGATGTCTGCCAAACCGTGCCCATGCCGTTTTTTAATGCTTAAGCCTAACCAAGTAGTTTTGTAATGTGTAAATGATAACAACAAAAAATGATTGAATCCTGAAATGACATTACAAAGGAAAGTTACTGTAAAATGTTGGATGTTGAATGTGTTTTGTGTGTTGCACCATTATGCAACTCCTGCAAACGTTGCCTCTTAAAAGCAATGCTAAATAGGTTTCTGACCTTTAAACTCTGTGCTTCTGACTTGTTTTGTTGGCACACCGAAATTCATTATACACATTCCTGGAGCCCTCATTGCCCTGTTATGTAGTAAAAGCAACAAATAGTTATATATTTAGTGGATCTACAGAATTCATGGGAATAAACTATTCTTCAATGGATGTATGTTGCTTTGTTCACACTTCTATGCTTTTTTTCACTTCATTTGTTGGCTTCATTTACCCATTTCTTGTCAGTCAAGAACAGGGTAACCGTAACCCATCATGGGACGTCCCTCAGCAGTCTAAGTCTATGGCAGCCTAACTAAGGGATGGCTAACCATCCCTAACTGTAAGATTTTTCAAAAATTAATGTTTTAAGCCTGATCTTAAAAAGGTAGAGAAGGTGTCTCTTCCTATTAATAAGGAATTGCAGTAGTCCAATCTTGAAGTAACAAAAGCATGGACCAGTGTTTTTGCATCACTCTGAGAATGGATGTCCCTAATTTTAGCAACATTAAGTAGGCGGTCCTAGAAACCTGTTTTATGGGAGTCTAAGAACAAATCATGGAAAAAATAACTATAAAGTTCAGGAGTTTTTCAGGTCCAGAAGGCAACAATCTTCGTCTTATATGAATTTTAAAGAAGAAATTTCAGTCATCCTAATCTTTATGTCTTTAAGACAATTTGTAATCTAACAAACTGATTGCTTCATGGATAGGTATATCAGAGAATTATACACATAGTCATTAAAATTAATGCCATGCAGAAAAGGAAGAATGTACAGCGTGAAAAGCATCGATCAAAGGACAAAACCCTGCGGAACTCCATGTCGCTGGTGTGTGAGGAAGACTCGTGTTTTACATTTACAACAACTGATATCTCTCAGATAAATATGACTTAAATCAGCCTAATGCCGTTCCTTTAATCCCAATAACATGTTCAAGCCTCTGTAACTGAATATTGTGATCAATGGTGTCAAATGCAGCATTGAGATCTAACAAGATGTGTACAGACACAAGCCTGTTATCTTAGGCCGTAAGAAGATCACTGGTAACTTTCGTCAGTGATGCTCTCTGTGCTGTAATGTGCTTTTAATCCTGACTGAAACACTTCAAAAAGATAGTTTCTGCTCAAATGGCCAAAGAGTTGAATTAATTTATTCCAAAATTATAAACATAAAGGGGTCAGATATAGGTCTATGATGAGCTATCACTCTTGGATCAAGAGTAGGTTTTTTTATTTCAAGGATTGATGACAGCAATCTTAAAAGTTGAGCTGCATATTCTGTTTAAATAGATGCATAGATCAAATCTAACCCAGATGTATTGATAAAGGGCAAAGCTTCCTTGGACAGTCTGGTTGGTATGGGGTCTAAAATTCTGGTTCCCGAGGGCTGTTCAGGTAAGAAAATGAGCATGAGAAGTCTGTGTACACACAGCCCTCCTTGTGCAGCGTTTGAGTGTGTGCTTGCTTTTTCATTCATGTTGAACGTGTGCTTGACTGTCTGCATGCGGTATTAACATGAACCCCGGGTGATCGGACTATTTTCAGGAGGAACAAAGTGAAGTAAATCCTTGTGTTAGACCTCACAGACTGCAGAGCTTAAGATTTCATGCATGTCTCGAATGAAGAAAAAGAAATGGTTAGAACCGGCTTTCAGTCGTGAGTTTTCGTGCTGCAGTGATGAGAAACGGCATCCAAGATGGGAAAACCGCCATTCTCGTGGCTGCATTGTATTTTGATTCATCAAAACTTCAGATGGTGTCGAAATTAATCTGCCTCTACAGAGATGGGTTTTGCCACACAGCTGCATGTACTTACTCCGGCTGACTTCTGATCGTTTCTAAATCTCAGTGCACTTTTCACTTCCAGTGTTAGGAGTGGCAGGGGCATAACACATTTTCAGCAAAAAGGTATTGTGAAATCTATAAGCTGTCTAGCACCAAATAACAGACAGACGCTAGCAAATTTCTGCTGAAAAAACCAGAACAGTTCACAGATAAAACACACATTCATGACGTTGAATGCACATATTATTCTATTATAACACCAACAGTAAAAAAGGATGAGTATGTGACCATTCATTGTGGAAGATGGATGATTATTTTCTTACTTACTGGGAAAAAAAACATCTTGAAAGAAGTGAACATAAAAAAAAGGAACCACTATTTGATGCTGCATGTATGGTCCAGGAGGAGACATGTATAGTAGAAGTGTCGCTGGATTCCCACACCTTCTGTGGAAATGTGTTTCAAATACTTTTGTTATGTGGTTGCAGTGACAACTGATTTCAGCGAAACTCCACCAGGAGGAGGTGAAGGATGGAGGGAAGGAAGCAAAGGGGAAACGACTAAAGGAATAAAAGGTCTGACAGTGAGCAAAGGAGGTGTTAATATGATTAGGAGACGGGAGAAAAGAAGGAGACTTAGGGATCAAAGTAAGAGACGAAATAAGGAGCGGGGAGGGAGATAAAAGAAGGGAAGGCAAAAAGGGAGGGGAGGAGAAGTAGAAGAGGCAATGATAGAAAGACAAAAGAAATGAGGAGAAAAGGAAAAGAAGGAATTATAAAATCTGAGAGATTAACATAGAGGAGAAGTGAGGGGTGGTGCAAAGACTAGAGGAGGCTGATTAGGAGCAGTTGGAATGAAGGAAGGCGCAGAGGAAAGAAAAAACAATGTTCAACAAAACGCTGAGAGGAAAACACGAGTCAAATACAAAATACAAACACAAATGTTAATGAAGTGTATCAGTCATTATGCAAGTTGTTTAACAGATGGAGTCACAAAAAGAATTTGATGCACCAAAATCCTTGTTCGGAAAAGCTTTAAAAGTAATGCAGCGAGGAGCTCAGCTATTGGACAAATTGTTCTCCGTGCTTATAATGGCAATGAATACACAAGAACATTTGCAAATGGCTTCTGACAGCTTTATGTCAGCAGGTTTCATCTGAAGGCTTTTCCAAGGGACACAACCTATTCAACAAATTCACAGCACCTTCACTGTGAATGCACAGTATTCCAGCAATCTCTTTGAAACAGACATCATCAGCCTGCTGGTGATGTTGCCATTTCAAGACTTGTCACAGGATGACCACGTCAGATTGCTAAGATTTTCAGAACAAGCATTTCCCAAATTTGCTTGTAAATGATGTGACTGAATCAAGACAAAAAGGGAGGCATTGGTAATGAGCCAGGACAAAAAAGACACCTTAAAATGGTGAGATATAAGTGAGAAAAAGAGTCCTGTGCAGACATGAGGAAGGCATAACTTCAGCCTTGAATCCAACCTCATCTGTCCAAGTGTTGAGAGCTTCCTGAACCTTCCTGGAAGGGCGCCAAGATAAGGTCTTGACCTTAAATGTGGGAGTGATAATATTGGGTGTGGTGATAAATATTGAATTGGGTAGTATATATATATAAGTATATATATATATATTCCTCACCCAGCAGAATGATAATGTAGATTTCTACCCAGCATGTTGGGAAATGATACTAAAAGTGTCATCTAGTGCATTAAAATAGAAACATTCCACAAGATGCAAAATAAGTCCTGTTGTGGTCAACATATTCATGTGTAAGGATCAATTTAACATTTTCATTTCAAGATAGTAAAGCAGAAAAGGCATGTTGGACTAAATTTGGTGCTCCAACCAAATAATTTATTTTTATTTTCAGTCATATAATATATACTTAGCCTGGTCACAGCACATTGGGTCTGACAATCTGCAGAACCCCTGGTATCAAGCAAACTTGAAGCAAATTTATAAATATTTATCTTTTCTACCAACACTTTGAAGTGAATAGATAAAGTGCATAATGTTGTCAGCAGGTGGCATAAGGCTATGCTGTGCAGAGCCATCATAAACAGAAAAATTTGCAATAAGGAAAATAAAAGTTGGATAAAGAAGGCAAACAAAACAGTTGACTTTGCCAGTCTTGTTTATGCTTTCTTTACTGTTACTACTGTCCATGTTTTCTGTACGAAGGAGAAACAGCTGAATTTCAGGATTTATTCAAGTCAGGCATTTTCATCTCTATTTTTCCAAAAAGAAAAAAGGGGCAAAAAAAAAAGCAAAAATGTTGATGGAAAAATATAAGATGTCTGAGAATGCTTGGGCAGAACTTGCATGCTTCCCAGCATACAATCCTTCTCAAGACAGCATTTTGTCTTATGGTGACTTGGTCCAATTAAAATCAATCATTTTTAGCCTTTTATATACATTTAATATCATTATATTAATTTATTTCTGGTCTTTTTAACCTATGTTTTAGATGGTCTTATTGTTTTACTGATTTTATACATTTACTTATTTTATTTTTCATGTTTTTATTTGGGTGATATCCTTTTCAAGTCTCTGGTTTTCCCTCACGATAGCCCTTCCTTACCGTGTCAGTGGGTGGGTTGGAGTGACTTGCAAATATAACAACCACTTTTGTTCTGTATTTTTATCTTTGGACAGCACTTTGAGTTACACACTGTAGGAAAAGTGCTATATAAATAAAGCTTGATAGATTTATTAAAAGAATCAAAGGTGAAGTTGTAATGAAATATCAATCAGGTCTTAAAAGAGCTTTGCATCATTCTCCCTTTAAAACATACATTCATTACACTTCATTAGCTGGCCAACAAAGTTAGCTGTGTTAAGCTAAAGTATAGAGAGACAGGATCAAAGAAAAGGGTTGATGGAGGTGCATTGGCTTCAGGAGGAACTTAATTACTTTCACTGCTTCAACAGTCTTAAACAGGAAGGTCAGCATATTTAAAAGAAAGAAAGGAAACAACAACATGAAGACAAAGTGCAAGGTGATTAAATAAGTAGGGATTTTGAAAGAAAAAAAGTGGAGCAAATTGAGGATTATATTCAACAACAGGTTTGGGGAAAAAATACAGTTGTGCATCATTACATATATTCATCTAAAACAATTTGACTTTCTTCGGTTTGGTATGGCTGAAAATGTAACACTGTGGCCCTCTGAAGACCTGTGTTCATATGACAAGGTCCTAGTGTGCAACATAGACCACATCTGAGTGACACATCTGATTATTATCAAAGGCTTTTTGTTCACTTTCTTCATCTTAATGGGAAAACATGATTAGATGATCACAATGAAATGTGTGACTAGGGTTTGCTCTTACAGCAGTGCCTTTGTATCATGAAAAGTGTTTTTGAGGAAGGCCTGAGGGCAGAAATGTCAGTTAAAGTGGAATCCATGTAGAGCTAAAGCACTTTGTTCAGATTTATGTAGTAATTAGTTTAACAGTAAGTCCTGGTTCCAGATGGAAGTATGGAGCTTCTTGAAAATAAATACATTTTTAATGCTCATTTTATTCACACAGAAATGATGGCTATAGAGCCACATAATGTTACACAATCCCAAGACTTAAAGCCATTACACACCGGGGCCGATGCGAATAAACGACACGAAATTGCGAACAATTCGGAGGTGAAATATCAACGTTTTGTCTATGCACACCCAGTATGATGTGAAATTGCAAATAAATTGTGAAGATTCTTGATGGTGATATAAATTTCAGATGAAGTGAAAAAGTGACTCTTGCATAGCTGTCGACTCTGCCGACGCTGTCAACACGCCTTCTCTGATTGACCAATCAGAGAAGGCGTATTTATTTCTGGTTGTATTTAGGCAGTAAATGGTTTTAATCAAAGCTTCTTGGTCGAGAAAAGACTAAAATACATTCTTTCTACTTTGCCACAATCTCAAAGGTTGTATATGCTAAAATATTGTAATGGTTCCAATGTTTTGGTTATTGTTCGTGTTGGTGTTGACAGTGGGGTTTGGGTGTTCTGGGGATTTGGGAGGAGAGAGCGGGTGTAAGGGGCGTGCGTGGCGTGTGGTGAGGAGAATGACGCGGGAAAATTGGCAGCGTGAGTTGCGGCTTTGACAGTGACTCTCTGATTAAGGTTGAAATAAATACCTGAAAGAGAGTCGAGTGGTCTCCAAGTGTCTTTATTGTTATTACAATATTATTGTAGGCCATTACTGCCTATATGAACAAATAACACTTTGGCAAGTTTTTTGAAAGGAAGACAGCTACAAAAAAGTCATTGAAGCCAATCCTTGCAATCGTAAATAAAATAAAATCACCTCACTTCTCTTTTCATGCCCACCAGCAATGCCTATGACCTGTTTATGCTCCTTTAGTGAATGTCAGGTAAATGGGTACAGCTGTACGTCATCCGTGCTTGGTGAAAAAGGCCTTGGCCGTCCTTGAAAAACTTGCATCAGCATTTGTATTGTTGCTGTAAGAGCTGTCAATACTGTTTTGTTCATCTATTCACCAATGACAACTGTTGCTGCAGAGCAAAAGAGGACGGAAGGGGAGCCAGGATGAAGCAGAGGTGATCATGAGGAGAGAGGAAAAGAAGGTGGGAAAGGACAGAGAGAACAGGAAAAAATGTGAAACTGTCTGCCAAGAGACAAGACAAATGAGATGGAGGATTAGTCCTTTTTAAAATCAGTTTATGTTGGCAGAATTCTCCGTCTAGGATAAAGGATGTCTTGTCTTTTACCGGAGAAAACCATTTTTTTGATTATTAGAATATATGTGGTAATTTGTAAGGATCTTTAAAAGATCTTTCTGTAACAACAGCCCAAGACAAGCTCTTATCTATTCACTGAGCACATCATTTTCCATACATGCAGCATAAATGAACTCAACAGGCGAGATAAGCTTAGTCACAGGAACAAAAACATCATATACAGGATGTCAACACGACTCAGCATTAACATTAAGCGTAGCACAGCGAGAGGGAGAGAGGACAGCACAGAGAAGGACATGCTATGGGAGAAAAAGAGACAGGAAGAGTGATGAAGACAAAGAAAAAGACTTGGAGTGAGAGTGGAATTATATGAAGCAGGAAATTAATCATTTGGATTGTGTGAGGGAGGATTTCAAACATACATTATGTCTCGGCTAAGGCTTTTCTCTTGCTTTTAATCCTGCCAACTTCCATGTACGGTATCGCAGCAGGGACAAAGTGAGAATCCTCTTAATTTGTCCCCAATATAGCGCACTTATCCCAGAACTTTGGAGGTGCACCGAGAATACAGAAAGAAGTGTTAACAAAGGGAGAGGGGAGGCGATGTTGCAAATGAAGTCAAAGGATGTGCCGGCATGTAGCGTATGAGACACCGATGTCAGAGCTATAATGTGCATGCTGATTTGAACTTTAGGGAGCATGTTTTTATGTGCTGAAACGTTGTCAGAGACAGCAGCACTCTGCCTCGGGATGCCTCCGTCCAAGAGCGCATAGACACTTGAAGTGAAATATGGCAGCAATCAGACTGGAGGCTGAGATGAAGCGCACTGACGTGGTTATAGTTACATAAGATGTGACACTACCCTCTGTCCCTAGTAATAGTAATACTGCCAATTCAATCTGGATGGTCTGGGAATTACAATTTTTCTAATATAGTGACAAACCACATTTGATAAAGCAATTGGAATAGACCCTGCAATATACAATTACTATATTTTCTTTGAAAGTGTATTGATGTATGTTTTTTTTTGCAGACTCCCTTTACTTGTATTTGCATTCTTATTTATTTATATATTTATATATATATATGTAGGGTTATTATTTCCTAATGATACATATATATATATAAAGAGACCAAGCTACACTGAAGCGGAGCAAACAAGTGTACAACCAAAGCCACAGACCTTTTATAAGGCTACAAGCTGGGATACAAAAACCACAGATTTTGTCAGCCATGGGACAAGGCTGTAAATGACAACAAGGAATGGTTACACCACCTTCCGTAGGCTATGCTGCACAACAATGTCTGATAAGCCTGACCTTCTGAAATAATCATCTTTTTTATTTGATGACAGATGTCAGCTCCCAACAAGATCTCATACCAGAACATTTAAACAACACACCACTTTGGGCATTTCCATGTCATTCATTTGCATTTTAAGCTTTAAGCATGCCATTTCAAGTTGTTAGCATAACATGTCAAATGGTTAGGGTTAAGGTAAAAGTATGGAGTGGACGTCCATAACATGGACATTATTTGACATGCAACAATTATACCTCTTTTTATAGAGTTAGTTTTTTTTTAGATCAGGCAAAAGCCCCCAAGAGCTAAACTGTGTAGCAGAAAGGGTAAGAACAATGTTGACTGTTTTGGTCTGAAAGCTGCAGAGCCTCAGTGAAAGATGATATACAGTAGATAGTATATGTGTATTTCTGTAAAGAAAAGTAAGCTGTGCCCACTCCTGCAGCTTTGAGTGCAGCCCTCTTACTCTGTTCTCCAATCCAACCTGGAACTGATTCATTCATGAGTCATTTTACAACTGAATGCATGATAAATACTTTCACAATACACTAAATAGCCTTTTAAACAGTGCTATACCACTTTAAAAAAACCAAAAAAAACCAAAACTTCTATAATCATCTCAATGAAGACAAAAATATCTTAGACTGCATGTAGTTAAAAATTTATTAGATTGAATCAACATTTGGACAAATTATTCTCATAAGAGATAGAGATAAATAATCAGCTGTAAAACACATGGTCTCAACTCAAACATTAAACTAAACCAACCAAATTTGATTGTTAAATAATTTATATGTAAGTCAGGCTTTTTTAATTAATTACCTTTTTGACATAGAAATGGTGAAATGCGTCTCTTAGCTTCATTTAAGTAGGAAATGTTAAGAGAAAAATAGCATCAAATGGACAAAAATATCAGAAATAATGACCGATTGAAAACAAATAATCCCACTTACTTATAAAAAAGGTTGATTCTGTCCATATTTGATCACAAGTAACATCAAGAAAAGCATATCAATTTACAAAAAATCATTTCATTGATCATTTCTCATTAAACCAAAAAAAGTAAACAGATGTTGTTGTTTTTTTTTAAATTTACATAACTGGAAGCATTTGATTTCTCCCAAAATAGAAGTCTGATGCAGCAGCTCCCTCTTCTTAGCTACTTCCTGTGAGAGAAATGCCAGCAGCCATATTGAGTTGGCAGAAGCTGCTAAGGCCCTTTAAGGGCCTGGAGCTCTTTACTGACTTCTCCCCTCTAACCAACTATATTTAACCCACCCCCCACCACCACCATCATCATCAACAACGTGCACACACATACTTGTTTATGCACCGAGACACAGAAATATTCTATCCTCATACTCATTCAAACGCATTAATGTAGAGTAACAGCTAATGCTTCGCTATGCCAACAGCCGTAACAGAAGCACATTATGAGCTGCTGTCTTTCATTTGTTGGAATACAAAATGATGTCACGCATGCCGTCAAAGATAATGAGTTATATTCCTCGTTAAAACTTTTAAATGACAAATGTGACTTATGAAAAATGATGTTTTCCAAAGATGCCCCCCAACGACAGTCCTGAAATGTGACCCATGAATACTAAAATACGGCTGTTCTGGGGAGTGTGTGTGTTCAGATCTATGACGCCTCTGACCCATTTAGGGCCTCCTGCTCAGCCAGATGAGAGGCTGGATGTCTGAGCTGCTGAATGTTTTTCAGCCTTTGGCCAGCCAGCTCAGGCACATCTGTGACAGACTGCTGGACTGGAGGCTGGACCTCGAGTGTGAGAGCACTGATGGTCTAAAGCTGAACTTATGTGGCTTCTGTGAACATCCTGCCATGTAAATGTTTGCAGTTATTAGTGCAATTTAACAGTATGAAAAGCTTAATGCTGTTAAGCTATTAAGATGATTTCTTTGGTTTAGTCATCTATGCAAACAAAGCAGTCAGAAAATCACAAACATAAAATGGAAAGAATAAAGAGGAAGTTGTAGTGGCAATCTATTACCACTAGCTGGCAGCAAACCATCTTCCTATTAATGAGCTCAGTGTGTGCAGGTTACCATACGGTTCTATATTAAGACTAAGGACATCTGTCCCTTCAGTATCAGCACATCATTAATCACGAGTGTGAATTAATCACATCTTCTTACACGAAAGGCAACAAAAACATGACAGAGATCAAAGATCACTTCATTATGAGGCCAGATGTTGACTTGGCTTTATTTTTTTTATCCATGTCGCTCATTTTTCAATTAAGAAAAGCAGCCTTTGAGCTTTTCTGCTATATTAAGAGCCATAATGAGAAACAGTAACACACATCACATTTATAGATCATGTGATATAATCAAAAAAGTGAACTAATGTGAACTTAGTGTTACATTATGTTGGTTATTTGTTGTGCTTGTGCACTTTACTGGTTATTTCAGTGTCAGGATGTCTTATTTGTCTTCATCGTGGATCAGTGGGAAACATAATTTTGATTCCTTTGTATGTCTTGTACATGTGAAGAAATTGATGAAAAAGCTGACTTTTTTTTAAAACTTCTGCTTCTGCTCTTTTTTTGGTTTTGCAATTTTCCTCTGGGATTAATTATTTATAATTTAATTTAAATGTAATCTAATTCAAGAATTAACGTTTTTCTTGACTAACTTAAATTATTTGCAGATTTTTATTTTTTATAGATACATAAAATTCATATATTCTAAAGAAAAAAGGTGAACTTTTTAAGACAACTGTTTTTTAAAAATGTTATTCATGTTTACACATGAAGTACTTTTTGCTAAATACTGACTGTTGTACAAAGATGAATGTACAAATGATTTAATTCCACAAACCTTTAAACTTCACTTTAAGGTCTTTTTTTCTATTTTTTTGTTTTTAAAGACAAATTAATCAATGACTGAAAAAATGCAATAGCTTTCAGCAACAACACAAAGTCCATCTATCATGATGAGCTCCCACCATCTGTCGCTCCAGCTCGTGGTGGTCCTGAATAATGGTGTGTGTAAAAAGGGTAGTCACCTCGACATCCTTTAACATTAATATAAACAAGCAAGCACATTTTCCAACAGCAACCTCAGTGATGAAACAGTTGGTCTCCTCATTCTCATCGATGCTGGTTAACAACCCTGTTATGATTCTCAGAGCTTATTAAACTTGCTCATTAATTAACATGTTTTAATTGCTGCAGTGAAAAATTGCAGTGTCACACACCTAAAAGGCAGACTTGCCCTTTGTGGTTATTAACTTTCAGAGGAACACTCATTTATTAGTTAAACCCGCTCCCCAGTGAATATTTTCATTTTCAGACAATCTTTTGGAGTTAATTCATGTCACACATAGTGATGCTGCTGCTACCTGAGCACCTCACAACGACCATCATGTCGCCTCCATTCACTGCTTTTTCAAAGCAGAAACTTTTTGCCACATCCTTACTCAGGTTTGCACTATAAAACATGACACACCCAAATGTTCCCATTAAAGAGGCATTAATTAAATGCCACATAGTTTCGAAACCATTATGTCAATAAATTGTAATGATGATATGGTCTTTAAAGGTTCATTTCATTTAGACCAAATGGAAATTTAAAAAATATAGCAATATTTAAATATCAAATTAAAATAATTTCAACATCAAATTTAAAATTTAAGATAATAGTTCACATACCCAAGCACATAACCTAACCACATTAAAAACACACCTGATCATTATCTCTCACACACTTATACAGATAAAGCACACAAAAATGTCAGTATATACTGTATGTGTTACTGGTGAAGAATAAATGAAGATTTCAAGCTCACCTAGAACAAAAAATACTTTTAGGATGAATATGAATATCCTTTTAGAATGATGCAGCTGTAACTCTAAACTTCTTTCATATATATGTACAATATATATGCATAATATATGAACATTATCAACAAGTTAATAAACTTCATAACTTAACATTTCATGAGATAGAAAAGAGCTTAGAAATATCTGCAGCTTTTAAGAGTAAGCAATATATTTTGTTGAATGTGTTCTCATTGTTGCAGTCTGAAGGGATTCTGCATCATTTACTTATACAAATATCAGCTTAAATTTGCTCATTGACAATCATGGTTAAGAATCCACCTGACATGCAGAGCGATGCATCTCTTCTGTCTGCGATTTGTTTCCCACCAGATGCAGATGTGACACACACACACACACACACACACACACACACACACACACACACACACACACACACACACACACACACACAC
>JAOXYM010000018.1:23709933-23735823 GCA_028567055.1 Leptatherina wallacei
GGTGCCAAGATTTAAATGATATATCAGAGAATTGTTTAAGATTGGGAATAAAGTGCATAATATGTCTCCTTTAAATATCACATTTACAAATGTTATAACTTATTAGATGAATAGGTAATAGATAACTGAATTAATAGAGTTGTCTTTGTAAATATTTTAATAATATATTTTAATGCCGACAGATAAAAACAAAAAAAAACAACTTAGTTTTATTTAGACCCTTTTGACCTTCTCTATTTCTTTTCAGCCTAATTTGTCAGTTTTAACCTGTCCACTCTCATAATGCCTGTAATTAACTCATCGCTGCACACCTTTCTATCCTTGAGGGAGGTTACCTTGTAGTTTGTGAAAGTGTCATCACCAGATTGTTTTTTGATGGGGCATTCATGGTGTTCCATGAATCTGTTGGTTTCAACTTGAATGTGATGAATACATCAGGTGATTTCACACATTAATGCGCTACCAACTATGCAGGACAAACTAATCAGTGAAATCAGCTCCCTGCATGTGTGACTGGAATAAAAATCTACCAGAATCCTGTGTTGACACGATAGCTGTGCATCATATGATCTTGAGTAAATTTAATATGAAAATAAATCTCCTCTATTATGAGAATGATGCAGTGTGTTCCCATAAACCTGTTAGGGCTGAGAAAATCTTCAAGCATGTGTTGAGGCTTATGGAACGCAGCAAAAAGGCGTCCTTTCAGCTTATCCTCCCGTTACCTGTGTTGCCCCTGGATACGAGAGCAATTGCTTTTCTTCTCCCACCGTCATGCCGTGCCTTGTATTCCAGGCACACACACACACTTAGGTGTGTGAGTGTTACTATGTTTGGTGGTCAAGAGTGTGCACACACAAACACGGTGAGACGAGATTAAGACAACACACACAGAACAGAAAGAGATGGATGCGTGTCTGTTTGTGTGGCTACGAACAGACAAACACAAACAAGAAAAAAGAGCACGAAAGTAATCTGAAACAAGGGCAGCTTTACAACGATGCAAAAACACAACACACGCACACACACACACACGCACAGACAGCATACTGTCAGATTGTTGCATCAGAATTCCATCGGCTCCTGAAATTGAAGACCATAGAAGTTAACTACATTGAGATGACGGCAGGATGTGAGCATACACTCCAGGTGTAGCAGCACGTAGTCTTGAAAGAAATTTTTATTCATTAGAATTTTTTTTTCTCTCAGGTTTCACATCATTCTCCTGTCGAGATTGTTCTTGGATGTACACTTCCAGACTGGCCTTTTCTACCAAGCTCTGGTGATCAGGCAACATCTACAGGGCTGAAAAACAAGCCATGGACACCAAACTCACACCTATTAAGTTGTTATTGTTGCTTCGGAGCCTGAAACACTCATTTTTACATTTTAAAACAAACAAAAAAAGAAGCAGTAAAAACAAAACGTCTAGCTTATATCAGCTATTTTACATGAACTATAATATTTTCTTTCCCCCGTGTCAGGGCCTTATGACGGTGTATTAGGGCCACATTAAGGAAAACAATTTTTCACAGACTTTGAAAATAAATTTGTAATATTACAAGAGTAAAGTTGTAATTTTTTTGAGAAAAAAGTTGCAGTTTTCTAAGAAAAGACGTCATAATATTATGAGAATAAAGTCGTAATATTTTAACCAGTTGGTTATGAGGCGAGTGAGGGCCGTGGAGCATTTCGTGAAGTTGTACTTCAGCATAGATTTGACAAACCAGGAGATGCTTAATTTTTTGGCACATCAGTACCACATTATCATTAGTATTAAGACTTTGAATAGAATTTTCAAGAAAATGAATCTGTTCTGAGAAAAAACCAGACGGACTTGGAGGAAATTGCTGCATTTGTGGAGAGGAACATGGCTGGAACCGAGGACTGCAGGGTTATCCATGCTGATGGAAACAGATTAAAGCAATACCAACTATGCATGACGAACTTTATTCTAATAATATACCACCAGTTTTTTTTTTGTAAAATTGCGAGTTTTTCTCATAAATTACAACTTTTTATATATATATATTATAAATTACAATTACGACTTTATTCTCGTCATATTAATTTGGCCCTAATAATCGATCGCAGGGCCTAGATGCATTAAACTGTGTGTATATTACATACAACACATTTAAAAAAATCTGTGCATGCTTATGGTTCTCTTTCTGAAATTTTCTAAGTATGAACAACCCCATTCCCATGCTGTGTAAAATGTAAATTAAAAACAATGCAATTATTTTCAAATCTAAAGTAAAACATAATTTCTTCCCATAAGAATATAAAACAGCAAATTAGATGTTGAAACTATGACATTCTTACAAGTTTAAATGGTGAGATCTTTAAAGTTGTTACAATTTTACACTGAGGAATATTTTTCTGAAATTGTTCCACAATTTCTAGACGCAGTTTGTCACAGTTTGGTAAACCTCTGCCCATCTTTTCATCAGAGAAGCTCTACTTTTCTTAAATGCTCATTTTATTCCCAGTCATGTTGCCAATTAGTCTAATTAGTTGTCAAATGCTCCACCAGTTGTTTTTAATTTGTGGCAATTACTTTTCCAGCCTATTGTTGGCCCTGTTCCAACTTTTATGACATTGGCTGCCATCATTAAATTAAAAACATTTTTCAAGAAATGGTCAAATGTCTCAGTTTCAATAACTGACATGTTATTTAAGTTCTTTTGTGAATAAAAGGAAATTTGGAAATCATCAAATTCTGATTTCATTGACAGCATCCAAACTTTTTTGGAAAATAAGGGTTGTTAGTGGGGTGCAACACGTTGAACTATATCAATGCATTAAATCAATCATCAACAATCTCATTTCATTGATTCATGTTGAAAATATACAACAATAATTTGTAATACAAACTTAAAAAGTGTGGAATGATTTCCATTAGCTTTATTCAAAAAAAAAATCCCTTTTTTCATTTTCATGAGGAAAATGCTGTAATCCAAAGATGTGATGTTTAACTGATAAAGTCAGACTGTATTCAGTTAATACAACAATTAAGTTGAAAAAATACCTTGAGAGGTTTAAAATATATCCTGCATTAATGTGTACAGTTTTATTTTATAATATAGAAAAATTTTAAACACAGTATAAGTGCCACAATCTACTTTTGTAAAAGATAATAATAATAATAATAATAATAATAATAATAATAATAATATTTAATAGTAATAGTAATAATAAAAACCCTTTTGTGATTTGATATAATTAGAAGTGATTTGTGTAAAATCAGCAGGTGATATTGTCTCATATAAATTCTGAATCAAAATTGTAAATTTGTAAAAAGAAATTGTGATATCGGGAAACATCAAATCCACTAAAACAATATAATATATTGTGTTCAAACTTGTGATTTTACAGCTCTAATGCCAAAGCCTCTGACTGTGTGCAGACATTCAAACAATAAGGAGGAAACTTCTTGAGAACATGCCAACAAAAAAACATGTTAACTACATACGTCTGATGATATGACTTTACCAGCGAGCATCTGCCAACCCAGTGGCAGTATCATGGGGCATATGCTGTTCCAGATGATCAAAGTGTGTGCAGCTATTGTCATTGCACCTATTAAGAGAATGTGGCAGTTTATTAAGCCCTTCGGGGACATCAATGGCGAGGCAGATGAAAAGGACGAGGCCGATCTTTAAAGGTGCCGCATTTAATGTTTTAACTTCAATTAATCGTTACCACAATCACTTCCACAATAATGATGGCGTTATGATGATTAAAGAGAACGCTCATTACAAACATTTTCGGTCTCCAGTGGCCCCCACCTACAGTTCACAGCAGGATTTTGAAAGAAAATAACCGGTATTCCACTTAATGGAGACAATTACACCTCTCACTTATGCATTTTATTTCAATGAAGCCAGCTGATCTGCTATAAAATTTAAGTGTTATTAGTCATGAAATTTATGCATGTTTTAGACCCTGTGGAACCCCATTAAATAGATAATGGTGACATTTGTTCCTGTTAGATTATCAAGACAGGATCAGAAAAACTAAATAATAATAAAGAACCCCACAAAATGCAAGTTTAGGGTCTTTGAGTTAATATATCTATATTTGTAGTTTAATCCACATTAATGATTAAAGAGGAAGAATCTGTTGGAAAGTTATGTAATCGCTCCAGCAATAAACTACCCTGAGTTTTAAAGGTGACTTTTAAACATGTCCTTTCATTTTTTTTTACCTTCAGGACTTCAACAAAATGCCAAATGACTGCAGTATATCTCATTTTATGTTCATAAGCAAACAAATTATTGTCCCAAGGTACGACTCAGTCAATTAAGATTTGTATCGATTTAACAAACTTCTATGAGATTGTTATACGTTATATGACATGATGTGGCATCTGTCCATTGTGTTGAATTTGAAACAACCAACTGTGTGATTCCCATTTATCACACAGTTAGGTTCAGCATTTTATTCTGCTAGATAAAAAAGACAAATTCAAAGGATACACCTTTCCATATTCAATCACAATCCTCTGTCTTCCAGTTGGTCTTTAGGAAATGAGGTAATGATGTTATGTTGAGGTTTCTGGCTCATAGGCAAGAGGAGGAGCAGAATAGAAAAATGAGGAAACGTCTAAGCCTTCTGCAAAACCAGCCTTTTTTTACTTATTCAAATTGCTCAAAATAAGCTTATCTGGTCAGCATGAAAATGCATTAATTGGTTTGGTTTTCAAATTTTTTATGCCTTAACAACGGCACCAGCAGTGGGTTAAGGCAGTATTTTTTAGGTTAGCTCACCATGCATTAGTGCACTCCTTGCGAATGTTATGGATGCTTGGGAGAAGTAGAAAATGTCCACTTGGACTCAAGGATAAACTGTATAAATTGCTGTTGGAGATCTCAATGACACTATAAACATCTTTATAGTGACTGGTACATATTTTGCGTGAGTCTGCAATGAAATGGATTTAAACCGAATCTCCTGTTTGACAAAAGCACACAGAACTGAGGTGGGAATTTTACTTATTTCTCAAATGTATTTTTTAACAGACAGCAAGTGGAGCAACCATTATGTAGCTAGCTTTATAGCAGTAAAAAAAAAGCTGAATATGAATAGTCAATGCTGTGTATCCGGATATTTTTAATGCAGAACCAATGGGGATACATTCTGCAAGGAAAATTTGACACAATACGATGCATTCATCTCCATGCTTTTTCAACTTTCTAAAATTATAACCTGGAATATTATCCATCTTAATATATGTAATCTAAATGACTAATTCAGATTCAGATGCATGTCTCTTAGACAACTGAACCTGAACTCACCCCAAATGGCAGCAGTATGACCAGGAGCTTTTGGCCATAAATCAGAGATATACACGCCTGCTAATGCATGATGCCTTCAGAGGCATCTCATACATCATGGCAGCATGTGCACATGTGTGCAGCCATTTCTCCTAGTTCCTCTCATGTAGGGATCCCTCCATGCTTTAAATGATTGTTATAGCCAACCTTCCTCTGATGGTTAATGGGAAAAATGCCCTCTTTATGAGTGTGGGTGTGTATGGTGCAGCATACCACAAAGCAAGGTCAACAGAGGAATATCAATCAATGGATGTTGAACTTTTCACTCTTTTACAATATTATACCATGAAGGTGAAGTTTAAAGCCGGCTTCACTACATTTGCTATGCCAGTCGTTTTTGGATTTTCCACCAGATGTTGCAACCTGCCTGGAAAGTGCTGAGACCATTTAGTTATAACATAGTTTGAAAAAGCATCCGCATGGTCACAGGAAGCTATGGATGAGATACACATACATAAATGTATTTCTAAAGATCAAATATGTTTTGTTAATCCATATTAGTTGTGATCTAAATTATTTTCCCTCTTGTGTTCATGATTCAGGCATAGCTGGATCTTTTACATCCCCCTGCCACCTGCAATATAAAAAAAACTAAATAAAAACAGGGAAAACTTTGCACAGATCACTTCTCCATGACACCTTTTTTGTTTGAAAACGCTGAAACGTGTCAATGTACTGTGAAATTTCAAAGCACTTATGGAATTTTTCCTTCTAGTATCTTTGTGGCTCTCTGTTGTCATCTAGAGGTCCTCAAGGAGTCTTATACTGTGTTGCAATCGGTAAGAATACTCGTACCAGGATTGGATGATTTATGGACTAGTGTGGTATGTGGACAAAGACAAATGTGTCTGCCTGTTCACTGCATTTTTTGGGGGGGTGGAGAATATGATCTTGAATATACTCCTGCTGCTCTGCACAGATCAGGATTTTTTTTATAGCAGCTTAATTTGTGATGAGCCTTCATCAATAGGGGGCTTCATCCAGCGATGGCGAGCCCTTTAGCTAAAATTCATTGTGCCAAGTCATAAAGATAAGAGAGTTTGGTCTGTCCTGGATGACTGATGAACTCAGGAACTGTGACTGGTGGGATACTAATTTGCCTTCCTGCACATCCTACAGGGAAACGGAAACTTAAGTTGTTGGGTTTTTTTGGTGGAAATGAACATCATACAACCCGGTTAAACCCTTTTTTTTCACTTTTTATAAGATTCTGTTTTCAGTCCATTTTCCCAGGTTAGGTTTTTTTCCCCGTGTTTTTAATTTGTTGTAGTGTTTTTTTTTTTTTATTGTTGTGTTTTTTAGTTTGTTGTTGTGTTCAGTGATTTGTTGATGTGGTTTGCACTTCAGGGCCACCGTACCGTTGGAACCAGAAATCTTATCTGGCTCAATTTGTAGAATGTCTGCTAAGGTCAACAGCAAATGAATTATCGCACACTGGCATTTACTGTATATTAAAGCAACTTTCACACCACTTTCATTTAAACAGTTTATCACTGAATCAAGTCATCCAGTAAACACCACACGGAGTGCCTTAGGGGGAAAAAGCAATTTCTTAATGAACCGCTACTCCTGACATTTTACTACCTTTCATAACGGCAAGCGCTGTATTTAGTTAGAGCTTTTATGTAGATACACATGTGCATTGCTCTATACCCCGGGAGAGACATTAATCAAAGACACAACAGCAGAAGCACAGTGCATTCCTTTTTACGGTATGTGGTTTGAAGTAAAAGTTCATTTAGAGTAAACACATCTGAACTCCTGAACCTGCTTTCTGATAGTATTATGAATCAACAAGCAGGAGTACAGGAAGGTAATCTCTGTTGTTCTAGAGGAAGTAAGATGTGTGTGCGGCTGGTTATTTGGCTGTAATATGTTTCTCTCACTCTATTTAATTGAGAATAAGAGACATGCAAAAATAGAGTCTGTGTGCACATGTGGCACCAAATGCTTCCAGATATGAAAACTGGCTCTATCTTATTCTGCATGAGATCTGACCAGAGTATAATTTTATTTCTTTCCATACTCCCACATTCCTTTCATTGTCTTATTTCAGGTCTTATTCCATGAGTGCATTTAACCAGCACTTTGCTTCTTTTGCTTATCTTTTCTCTCTCCAGCTTGAATGTCCCTTTTGAGCCTTAGACAGATAATGTCTGGAAACTGAAATTACAGGGCTGGGGCAGAAACTGACAAGGGTAAAAAATAAGGTGAATTATTTAAGCACTCATTGCTCTCTGTCTGACTTTGCTGAAATGTAGTTCCCAGGCAGGCCAGACTGAATTATTAGATTTAAAAAAAAAAGGTTAAATAATTAACACTACCTGTCAGAACATAAACCTAAATGGTTTTTATGTAATCAGAGAAACTCTTGTGTTTATAGTATGAGTATTACTGATAGTGTCATCACTGATAACATGTAAAAATGTGAATTCAGAGGGAATAAATCATCCCCTTAGAAATCAGCTGTTTTTCCTTTGAAGCTTTCGAGACAACTCTGCACTTATTTTCAGGCTATTTGACATCATAACCACCTCTTTAAAGATGCACTACGGATCTTTTGCAGATTTTCTCAGCCCTCCCTCCCCCCCGTCGACGGCTAATTCGGCATCCATCTTGCATCCTACCTGTACAGTGAGCTCTCTCCAGCAAGTAAAACACAGTCTTATCTTGACTCTTGTATAATCTCTTGCTCTGTAACACTCTCTCTTTCTTTTCCTCTCTTTTTCTGATAACAGTTTCTTGCGTTTCTTGGCTAAATCAGCCACGGTGTGCATTTAAAATGGCCGGTATGTTTATATCCGCTTGCTAGTGTGTGATGCAGTGTGTAAAGTGAAACTCATCTGCAACATCACGCTGCATCACGGAAGAAAAAGTTGTGAAGTGCGGTTCTCAGCCTTGGGATGCTGCTGGTTCTAAGGTTGGGAAGTTACATAATGCTTTTTTAAGACCAATGGTCTTAAAGTTGCTCCCACTCTGATGCAACAAATGTTTTTTTTTTTGCTTTCCTCCATAAAAATCATCTAGAAAAGAACAGATATTCCAAAATAAGTAACAGTTAGAGTTAGTAAAGAGATAAATGAATGAAATCAGATAACAAGCACAGTGATAATAAATTTAATAAACAAATATTTAGCAGATGATTCTATGATGGATTTATCAAACTCTGGAGCAAACAGACTAAATCCTTGGGAACCAGTAAATAGCAACTGCTATTGTTGATTGCCGCCCATAGCTACCAGCATAAATCACATAGATTTCTTAGAGCCTGGCAAGATGGATTCAAGTCTCACATCTTCTCTGCATTCTTCAGCACTGACCCCAGACAACTGGTCAACAAATGGAGAAAGTTAACTTGGAATTTACAACCCCGTTATAATGAGAATGTGTTTAATGCTTATTGCTTTATTGTAATTTTAACATGTTGCACACCTTCACACCGCTCTGAGTTGCACCAGGAACCTTCTTCCTGTGAGAAAATTGTGCTAACCATAATGTTATACTCTTTTTTTTTCCGTGAAGAACTTCCTCTGAATTAAACTTTGAATCATTGATGCAAGTCATAAAAACCTGTGGCGTTTATTTAGTTCCAAAATGTGCATGAAAACAGAGCATGTGCACGGTAAACACTGAGCACATACATGTGATACAAGTGTGTAAAACGGTTCTAGCAGAGCAGAGATGCAAGTTTTTGAGAGACAAACATCCTACTGTGTGCACAAATGCGGCCCAATGAGCATACAATGGCACCTCTACATACCTCTACAAGCTGATGACATTACAAGAATCGACATCACAGCTTGTAGATGGCTACGAAAAGTGTTGAACTGACACTTGGCCAAGAGACATTTGACCAAATATTAGCATTGCTGTATGTATATTTGTGACCCAACATATCTGGTCACACTTTCAGAAGACCCTAATAAATTCTTAAAAGAACCAAAGTTCATGAATGTTTCTTGTGACAAAGTAGTACGTGCTCCAACCAACTAATCGCAGAAAAATAAGAGTTATAGAAATTATTGACAACTCACAGCTGCCATGACATTCAGATCTGCACAAGTGTTATGTAAACTTTTGACCACAACTGTACATGATGCTAGTATGATGCGTACAGACTAGATTTATGGTGCACATGCTACATTTTCGTATGCGTGATCCATTTTCAAGCTAAATAAAACCTGAGTTGCAATAAACATTAAGGTTGTTTATCTAATTGTTCATTCAATACCGTCTTTTAATCATCACAGAAGCAGAAGTTCCTGGTGTTTTGGAACTGTATCACCATATTACAATACCCTGACATATTTAGACCTCTGCACTTTTTTCTATGAGGACATGTCTGTTTATTTAATCATAAAGTGTCTGCTAGATTCCTCAAATATTAAAGTAACAAATACATTCGATCTTCACCCATTCATCCAACCAGCAGAAGAAAACAGACTCTTGTTTCAGTTCTTTATTAAAATTATCTTTTTATTTTTGTCCTGCTTGCAGTACAGCACATTATTGTCATTGCCCCCACTGTTTGGCAGATGTGGCTAAAGCAGAGTGGTGGCAGCATCTTACCACATCTGGGAGTGAGTGTGTGTATGTGTGTGTGTGTGAGAGTCTGACAATGTGTCCATGTTTGTTGGTCTGTGTATGTGTGTGAGGTACTGACAATAAAGCACAGAACAACCACCCATTGTCCCATACAGTCAGTCGATACAGCAGTAGTAATACAAGGCTTTAAGACATTGTTCAAGAGGTATTTAAGCAAAAACTGTGGATGTGCTTCCACTCTAGGCCAAAACTGGCCTCACCAGGGCTTCAATATTCCTAAAATTATTATAGAAAATGGACTAAACTGATAGATTGTTTATTTAAAGTATCATAACCAGAGGTTCAGCGCTGTTGCCTCACCTCCTTGTCTTATGTATGGTCACATGCACAATGGACATCTGATTGGTGATATGGGTTCATAGAAGAAACAAGGCCAGTTGTCAAACTACTGATACAAAAACAGAAGGAGTTGAAACAAAAATGGCATATGAATGCAGGTGTATGGAATTGGTGGACATAAGTCAGCCTTAAGTATCTGGGCTATTGCTTCTGATGGCCATCGAAGTGGCTGCATTTGGTTGAAAGTTAACAGCAGAAGAATGTACAACTTAGTGAATGCAGAATGCAGCGCCATGCAAAATAAGTTGGCTCTCCACAGTCTGAAGATGCAAATACTTAGCTGGTTGCTTGGACTTATTGGTTGATGATCATGCATGTGGCCATATGGAATATCATGAAAGTGATGGTGATAATATAAAAGATGCAAGAAGCCCTTCTTTGCTGATCTGGACAAGTTTTATCCAATGGAGAAGGGGTGGTGTAGCCTTAAAAATCTGTTCAACATTCAAACCACCACAATAAACTGGATCGTTAAATTGCATGAGCATTTGCTGCAGGAAGTAAAAGCAGCAGAAAATAGTGTCAAAAGCAGAAAACTATTGATTAATACAGAAAAAATGCAAGGCAAAGGGAGAAAGTATATAAAAAATGGCCTAGAGAGAGGACCATAAGCAGTCTTGTTGCCATGTTTTACCCAAATATCATGGGTTGTAAGCATCTAGTTGTCTAAGGTTCATTCCCACTATGACATCTAATAGTGACCGGCTGTGTTTGAAAATGCAATCTACATAGGAAAGCCCTGGCTCAGCCACTTTTAGCCCGAGTGGTAACCGCACAAACAATCAGGTTTAGCTTCCCGCCCCCCTCACAAGTGTCATAATCACTTTACCAGTTTTGTAAAATTAGAAACCGTGCATTTGCGGTGTATCATTCTTCTTTTTCTTATTCGTTTTACAGCACAGCAGCTTGGCAGATACATTACTGTATGTACGTTATCAAAGTCCTCATATATCGATACCATTCAGGTTGGTTGGCAGGGGTAGCTGTGCATGACTTTAATCGTAATACAGCTACTAAGAAATGCAAAAAAAGCCTGTGCTGCTCGCTACATAGTGTTTCAAAGAGGTCACTTTACTGTACACTACGGTATAAACTCACGGCTCCAGTTAACCCAAAACAGGGTCGACAGTGCGACCCCTACACGTGTGGGAGTTGTGATAAAAGCTGCTGTATCCATAAAAGATTGAATTAGAAGTTAATCTGTAGCCCAAACCAAAAAATAAAGGCCCCTCTGGGTAGACAAACACACGCCACCACTGCTACAGTGACAGGTCATAAGACACTCGTGCACCCATCCACGTTGTCACTATGTTGAATTCCCAGCGTTAGCTACCGTATGTAGCTAATGGAGGCGGATGGTTGATCTTAAGTGAGCAAAAACACAGTTACGTACTGGTCTCTGTTTTCACTGGGGATTAGGGAGCTGGGCGGGAGATTTGAGACGAGGAGAGACACAGACAAAAAAAAAAGACATTTTTCTTTAAGATAATACTGAAATTTAGTAGACAAACTTATATAACATAGATTTAGAGTCTTGAAATATACTATCATATATATCTATATATAGATATGCCTTTTTTTTTTTTAGGTGAAATAAATATATCCACATATACTCTTTTTTTTTCTTGTTTAAAAAACAGACCAGCTTTATAATTGCAGACACATACCAGCACGATGGATTGACATGAGGAAAAGAGGCAAGGGGAAAGAAGAAATATTTGTGGTTCATTTTTGGACTTCACGCCACTGGCAGCTGCTGTGCAATCGAGCTCATGTACAATCACATACTTTTATTCAGGGTTTCACATCAGGGTTTGATACTCAGTAAGTCAGGTTAGTTTGAATTCGGGGGCAACAAATTTGAATTTTCCCCCCAGAAATTAGGGTTAGGGTTGCATTCACATAAAGTGTGAATGCAAAGAAACACGACACACTTCATGATTTTCCTAGTTTGACTGAAATCTGTGTTTTCAACTGCTGATTGTAATATGCAAACTAGCTCAATCTTGTCGAGGGAATCTTTCGAAGATTATAAACTAGTCAATGAATATAATGGGACATGTTTCTGAACAATTTTGAAGATATTTTCATTCAAGTGGAGTTGAAATGAGAAACAATATTCTCAGATAATAATTTTCTCTAATGCTACCCACTGCCACAAATATATATTTATATATATGTAAATGAAATATATATCTAGAATTCTTTTTTTTTTTCCTCAAAGAAAATCCGACAAACTCTACACAACAAATTCATGTTAAAAGCAAAAGTTCTCTTGTTTTTCTTCCATTGAAGTAAATTATGGCTCAGATGCAGATTCCAGGCAATCAACATGAGTTGAACAGACCTTTAGGAAAGATGGCTCAGGCATTTCTTTTTTTTTTTTTTTGCAATTATAAAAAAATGCAAATGGTATTGTGCCAGCAAATCTTTTCTTATCTTTAGCACTCTGATGTCCAGTTTCCAGATTTTGGTGGTTATAACTGATTACTCTAGCTAAGTGCTTGACATCAAAGTGTAACTGCTGGTATCAACCTGGTTGTGGATTAAAAAGCTATAGCTCTTGATTAAACATTTACAAGATGAGAAATGCCTTTAAAAAAAAAAATTTAAATCACAGGAGGTGCCATTGTTTCTCTCATACACCATCACTCAGATCCACCATTTATCTCATCTGCTAGCATGCAACACAGGCACAGTCGCTTTGACATCAAAACGGCGAATCCCTACTTGATCATAACACACCATACCCTCATGCTCACACTTGACATGTCATACATGGCAGGAGCAATTAGCAAAAGGCTTGAAGTATTCTTATCCCCAGCTTAATGGTGAGCAAACCTGGGTTGATAAGCTTTACAAATGCTTTCTCATTTCTAGCCTTTGCCCCACTCAAACCTCTTTCAGATTAAACATCAAGTAAACAGAAGGATTCATTTGATTAAACCATTGCAGCCCTCACTTTTTCGCACATACCCCACAAGATTAGCATTGTTGTTCATCAGGCTATGTCAACATTAAACAACATTAGCTCTGTCTCTATTTATATTTTGTAACCGTGCATGTAAACCCTCTTGAATGCTACGATTTCCAACCCTAAGTATCTTCCAGTAGTTTTTGTTGCAGCAGAGGCGATGGCGGCAGACTTTACATTCAGTCGAACACAGGCAGGGAACAGAAACTGCCTCCATGTTTGTCGCTAGGTAGTTGAGAGAACATTTCATGTGCACCAAAGCTTGAGTAGTATGGCACAGTGATTACATTGTATTAGATCAATACATGTCTTGAAATATAGAACACCATTAACAGCAACAACTATAACACAGAAGTAAAGTAATGGTTTCTAAGTATAAAGCTTCAACATGAAAAAAAAGGTTAAATAATGAATTTCTCAAAGAGGAGAGTAGACAAATTGTTAATGTGCATGTGTCATGGATGTATTTGTGAATGTTTGTATGTGCACATTTTTTTTTTTGTGGAAAATGATGTAATCTGCAGGATAAAAGGAAATACGGCTGTTAACGTCATACAGATTGATGTTGAGCTCTACTTAAGTTTGGCACTCAGCTTTTCATTAAGCCAGAAGAATATCAGTCACAGCTGACTTACCCTGTTGTCAAGAATACAAACACAGAAAAGCACAGACACATAGAATAATCACACCAAGGAGAGGAGCCAAGAGGGAAGAAGAGGAGAGGAGATGACGAGAAAGATGAGAAGATTCACCTGTGAATAAGGTGTGAAACGAGTAGAAAAGTAGAAAGTGAAACAAAAAGTGCACAAAAAGTAGAAGGGTTAAGATGCAAGAATGTGGGGGGGAACAAAAGGAACTAAAGACAAGCAGTGGATACCAAAAAAGCAGGTGATTATCACCCTTCCATCCCTCTAAACAAGAAGGTATTGACCACACAACAAATCTGCCTCAGGTGGGTGTCACAGTTCTGTGGGGGTGTAAACAGTTTGTTGGGGGGGAAAAGGAAAGTTGGGGTAAGCGAGTTGTTTAAAAGAAAAACTAAGAGTAAGAACACTGTTCTGTGTTAAAGGCTTCCGAGAGCGGCAGGCATACAGTACTATAAAGTTCCTGAGCCCTCAGCAAGCATAAAGATTCCTCTGAATACTTTCTGCTTCAACTCCTTCAGTTCTACCTCTTCTGAAGAATTTGCTTTTACCGGTTAGCTTGGTTCTGAATGCAAGTCTGTAGGTGGCATCTTTCACATACTGAGAGGATTATAAGGAAACAACGGTAAACACAAGGATGGTCCTGTGTTCCTTTGACCTACTCCGTTGGTTTGTTTGGCTTTTAGGTTTGTTTGTGCAGAACTTCAGGAAAGGGCTCAGTGCATATACTGTACTGACCTGGCTTTACAGCCGTGTTTGCTGATGTGCAGCCATGTTTGCCGTCATCTACCGTCAGCTTTGTGGGGTTTTCTTATGACTTTTTCATACCTTGCTGGATTTCAGACTTCACTCTCCACGCTGGAGAAGTGGGCTGAGCCTCTTCGTGAGCAAAGGCTCTTGGTTTTGAGGGGTAAGTGAGGAGACTGAGGAAATCTCTGGGGCTGGGGTACAGAGCGTAGTCTCTGGTACTGCAGTTTGGCACTTGCAGAAGCCATGGAGGAGGCCCCCTGTGTGGATGAGACCACTGACGGAGATGACACCGAAGAGGACGAAGTAGGGGGAGGTGCGTGGATAGAGTGAGATGAGGACGGTGGAGCTGGAAGGGCAGGAAGTGGGGTAGGCAAATTGGGTATAAGAGATGAAGGTGGGGATGCTTGTCTTCCTCGATCTCGATCCCTGTCTGTTCTCTGTGTCCGTTGCTGGAGACTGAGGTTTGACTGGCTGCCGGATTTAGATGGGTTGTGTGATCGATCAGCTTTGGACGAGGATGAGTCGTGTTTTGGCTTCAAGGGACCACCAAAACTCTGGCAGTGGTGGTACAGCTCTTCCTGGCTTCGTGAAGTTGCACGGGTCCATTTGGAGGAGTGTGGATGATGTCGTGGGGAATGGCAGGAGGAACAAGCTGCGTGCCCTCTTCCCTTGTCTTTTGACTTGCGCTTACTCTTCTTCCCGTCCTGTATGTGGAGCTTATCCACTGACCAGTATCGTCGGGGAGGCGGTGGGGTGAGAGGAGGTGGAGGCCAGTGTGAACCCGATCCCCACCCTCTCTCGCCTCCAGCACTAGAACCCCACCCACTCTCCGCTGTACCCCACCGTTCTCCTCGCTCCAGGAACAGGTCATCTCTGCTGTTGATGCTGCCTGCTTTGTCCCTGGAGGGATACGTACTAAAAAACCAACCTCCTCCTCCGATCCCTCCCACTGCCCTACCTTCATGATCCTCCCAGTACCTCTCAAACTTTCCAAACTCCCCCGAAGAACCATCATCGTCAGAATATATACCGACTACCTTATCACGTTCCCGTTCCTCATCGGATAAAGTCCTTTCACCTCTACGCCTTTTGCCATGATCTGTTTTCCTCCTCTCTGGCTCTGAATCTTCCACTTCAACATCTATTTCAGACTCCCACTCGTGGAAGGACAACCCTTCCTTGGAGTGCATCTCACCTCTTTCGTTCCGTCCCAAAAGTGGTCTCTTCTCTCCTTCCATTCCCGTGGCATCTCGGTCGGAACTTTTACTCTTCCGTCTTTTACATGAAACTGGTAACAGGGGCAGAAAGGCAGATGGAATAGCGTCAGAAGATGGGTTTCCCCCTCCCCAGAACTTGACGGATGTAGAAGGCTTGCTGCTAGAGCTATGATACTGCTTGCTGTTCCTCCGCCTGTGGAGTCTTTCCTTTCCTCTATTTTCGTCTCCATTGTCCCTCTCTTTTTCTTCTCTTTCCTTCCTCTCATCTTGGCCGGGGATGTTCCATCCGTAGCTTCTGATTGAACTCTCGCTCTTTTTTCGAAATGACTCTCGTCTCAAGGGGGGGTACGGTGGGAAGTCTGGGATTCCTGATTTGGGTTCCTCTCTCTTTTCAGGATCTCCACCCTCTTGCTCTGACCTTTTTCGCTCTCTCTTTCTCGTCTTGTCATCTTTCTTCTTCTTCTTCTTGGCTTTGCGCCGCTTTCTCTCTCTTTCTCTCTCTCTCTCCTCCCTTTTCTTCTTTTTTCTTCCCTTCTTCCTCCTTTTTCTTTCACGCTCCCTCTCTTTTTGGTGTCTTTTCTCCTCACGACCCACTCCTCCGTCTCCTCGACCCATTATCCCTCCCCTCCCCCGCTCTCTGTCGCCCCAGGACGCCCACCACTCCTGTAACTGGGCGAGCTGACTGCTGGTCCGCTCTCTTCCGTAATCTCTCTGTGGACGAGGCTTTCTAGGCGGGACTGGAGGAGGTGGCGGGCTGCATGGCAGTGAGCGCGATGACATGCGGCGTGAGCGAGACTTCCTTCGTGAACCCAGGAGGAGGCTGGACTCTTCCGTGAGAAGATCTGAGTCATATTCGTTATCTACCATCAAATCCCGATCGCCCGCTCGATAACGAAAACTCAGTGAGGAGTTGTAGGAGCTATCACTGGAGCAGCAAGAGGGGGAATTTGACCGAGAAAGTGAGACAGAGGATGAAGAGGATGACGATGAGGAGGAGGAGGATGACGACGACGAGGCACTGGAGCAGGATGAGTAGAAACGACATGGAGAGGAGGGAGTGGTAGGGGTGTGTGTCGGGGAAGAAAGGGGGACAGGGAGAGGAAGTGGTGGAGGGGGGCGGCGTCCCCTCCTGCCAACTCCATCGCCTGGTCCATACCTCCCACCTCCTCGCCTACCTAGAGGGAGAATATTCTCATACAAGGGCCCTCCTGAACCTTTTCTCCTTGCCTGAACTAGGCTTCCACGTCGCCAGAAGGGAGGCCTTCGAGGAGACGATGGGATTGGAGGAGGAGGCTTGGGGATTAGATGACTTTGGCCTTGTTGGGGGCCTTTGGGAAGAATCCGCGGCATCCCTGAGGCTTTAAGACCTCGAGAGTTGGCTTTGGGAGTCGGCTGAGGGCCTCCTGCTTGTTGGTCTGAGTTAGCTCCTAATCCCTCTGGATCTATGGGACCATAGTAACGCTTATATTCATCTAACCCTGTGTCGCCTCCTCCTCCTGTTCCGCCTGCAACCCCTCCTTGTAGATTCCAGTGCTGTCCGAGGTTCTGCTGATACTGTTGCTGAGTCGGTAGTTCAGTGATCCCTCCTGCAATTCCTCCAATGCCGACACCTCCGGTACTGCTTCCAGTCATGACTTTCTCCGGCTTTGGCCTATTCCAGCGATCCACCACGGCCAGTCTGCGGTCATGACGAGGCAAGAAGGTGGAGCAAGGCATGGGGCCTTCCAGTAAGGGACTGTTTGAGGGGCCTAGAGCCATTGCTGAATGTCCTGTAGTTGGCGGTGATCCGGGGAGCATTGTCGTATACGTCTGTCCCTGTTGCTGTTGGTGATGCTTCTGCTGCTGCACCATGGCAATAGCAGTTGTGTTGTTCACTGTGGCTGTAACAAGGTGTTGTTGTGGGGCAGTGGGCATGGTGCTCACAGTGTGGTATTGGGGCAAAGAGCTTTTGCTTCCTCCCGGCGTCGTTTCATCCTCAAACTGGCAGCAACTGTACATCCCCTGGGTGGAAAGATAACAGAGAGAGTGTAATTAGACCAGCAGGCTGCCAAGTGTGATAAGAAGGAACACAGTGTTGAAGTGTCAGAGACAGAGAGAGACACAGAAAGCCCAACATCCCCAATTTTTGAAAAGGAAACCTATAGAGCGTCTTTAATCAGATATCTGTATAAGCCATATAAAAGCTATCTTCAGAAGATTGTGTTTGACTTACAGTACATGATGACTCCTCAACCAACCTCTAAAAAATTGTTGAGGAAATAAATATATATAGAAAGAGAATAAATGTAAATCCATACAATAAACTTTGTAAGTTTAGATCGATAGTATGTGTGAGTATATGCATATACAGTATGTATGTTGTGTAAGAGTATGCAAAAAAATACAAATGTAATTTGACTAGTAGTGTATAGGTGTGTATGTATATGTAGGTATGGTAGTGTATGTAGATGTATATATGAGTATTTATGTATCTGTACAACTGATATTTATTTTTATTTATCTATTTCAATCTTTTAAAAAAAGTTTTTTCTGGGGGCAGGGACTGGAAATTAAGTGTCTTTAAGGAAGAGTAAATTATGATTAGAAAAGGGGACAGGAATATATACGTTTTTACTTTATCCTGCTCCTTTTCGAACTTTAGAGTACTGTGTTTTTTTTCTTTTCTTTTTATTCTGTTCAGTTGTGTAAAAAAATACCAAATAACAAAAAATAAAGGTAGCATACTTACATTAACATACATTTGTGTGTTTTTTTTAATGGATTTTGACCTAGAAAACCTTCAAAGTTATTCCTATGAAAGATATTGATCTTTTTGTGCAGTTTACAGCTGAGCTACACTTAATCCTGGTGTGGGGAAAAAAGGAATTATTAACGTGTTAACTTTCACAGCCCTATTGATAACATATTTGGAAAAGCCTTGGACTGAATACTGTGCTTCTTCAAGAAACCGATTCAATATTATCAACCCAGTATGTGATTGCTTATGTTTGTTATTCCCACGCAAAGGAAATATAAATTTTGTCACTGTGGGAGAAAAAGCAGTCTGATACACATTAACTGAATCAAGAAGTTGCTCTGTTTTTCTAGTTTTTGTTGAAATAGTTCAAAATGGGGGTTAATGTGTCCACTGTATTGTTTTGAAAATTATTTAAAAGTGTATAAAATCTTAGTTATCATCTCTGACATCTACCCGTTTCCTTCTGAAATTTTAGATAAAATGCCCAATACTTTCATGCTGGTTGTAAAGTAAGTTGCTAAATGGACCTGGGCCCCTCTTTGGCTCCATTCACACTGCAGCTTGGTATCACTTCAGGACCACGTACCGTTCACTCTTCAGTGGTATGAAGGTCGCATTGAAATAAGAATGTCAACAACCACGCAAAAAAAAAAAAATCAGATTTGAGCTTTAAGACCTGCACTGTGAATGTAAACTTTGTCTGCTTCTGATCCTTTGAGGGGGGGTGTTGTTGCATCTGCATGATCACATCTCAACCCCTTTATTCTGCACTCATGCTTGTACAGTCACTGTGTTGTATAGGTTTAAAACCCGATAGCTATGTTATGTTTTCACAGTCTTCCTGCAGGTGCTGCTGTTATTGGTGTTGCTGTTCATGTTTCTCTCTGTTCGTCTTCTTATAAGTTTCTCTTGATGATGGTCGGCTTTGTTTTGGTACAGAGACTGCAAAGTTTTCTGCAGGCTGGTTTTCTGTTTTGGTTGTACAGTTGTTGCATTGGCAGAGCAAATTGTTTCTGCACAACAAGACAGTCAGACCATCTTTCTGCTGTCATTATGCTGAACAAAATCAACAATAAGTGGCTAATATGCAAGAATCAAATATAATTTTTATTTTATCTGAATACAAAACCAGATGTGTGAGGTTTTTTCTATTGAAAGATAAAGTGAGAGATCAATTCCCCTGAATGTGTTGATTCTGAGCCGATTCTAAAACAGAAATGTTCACTAACCAATGTTTTATTTCATTGTCTTTTCCTGCAGGTGGGCTTGAGTAGGATATATCAGAACAAAGAGTTAACATATTTCTTGCTTTTTATATTCTGGTACTCGTGTCAAAATATAATCACCTAAACTTAATGAATTGCAAGAAAGCACTAGAGACCTTTATTCTAACTCAGCAGCAACAAGCAGCACAGCTTAATGTGTCATAATTCACGTCTGGAGTAATTAACCTCTGCGCCAGTCCTTTTGTTTAATTAAGAGTTGCTTTTAATTCTCATCATTGGCATTTTGTATAGGTGTTCCTTTACCCAGTCTGTTCCTCACTCTTGTTCTCCAGCCTGTACTTTGTTTTGTTTTCTGTTTGGACTTCTTGGATACCCTGCATCTTTTCCTAAAGCATCGTTTCCTGCTCCTCTGTGTTTTTTCAACTGTTCACCTCACCCGTGTTTGCATTTAGGTCATTTAAAGAACACTAACTCACAACATTATGAGTAAAACATAAAGCAAAGGCACCAGAAAGAGGTGTAAATTACCAGCGCCTCATAAAACCTTTTAAGTTTTAAACCCAGCGTAGAATCAGTCAGTTAAAAATATTGTCATATAAGCACTTCTTTCCCTTCTGTGACAAAGTGCTCCTCCTCCTCTCTTCATATATTTACACCTCAGTGTAGATGGATGGGATTCAATTAGCAGCACTGAGAGTGGTCATGTAAATCTAAAAGCTCTATTATTCCTCATACAGTAGGTGAAGATGATTCATATCATATCCATCACATAATAATGATAAAATGTGCAGAGCCTCTTGTAAATCTTGGTCCCCATTGGACAGACATCTGATGGAGAGGCCATAATAATGGCCCTTCTGGACACATGAATCAGCAGTCCCAGCTGCAGAAGTGCTATCTCAGTCCCAAGAGAATGTGGTTGCAGCGCACTGTGAAATTGAAGCTAGGGTAAGTCACTGAATGGGTTAAAGCAAGTCAAACAGCCAGCTGAAGATTTTAAACATATAGTTTGGTAGACAGAAGCTAACTGCTCTTGGTACTGCAAAAGAACTAGGGAGAAAATTTGCATTTTTATTTCCAGAATTATATTATGGCAGGATACACAAACTCCCTACTTCTTTATTCTAAAACAGGTTTTGAAAAACACCAATAACTAGGCTTTTTTGTTAATCTGAGGATACCAGTAACACCATGGGACCAAATTGGATTTTCCCTCTCTGCTTTGTTCAGCAGCAAACATCCAAACAGCAAAATGATTAAACAAAGTCTGTGTGAAGCCAAAAATCTGAGTATCTATTAACAATAAACCAGTTGGAGGAGAAACTTCGGTCCTCGAGGGCTGCTGTCCTGCTGATTTTACATTCTTCCCTGCTTCAACACACCTGACTCAAATTACTGGGCCCTTGTGCAAAACTTGACAACAAGCAACAGCAACACAGTGGGTTTTAGGACAACTGTCCAGGGCCGGTGGCCCAACAATTAAAACTCAAAGACATTTCTGGCTCACAGGGTCGAGTTTCAGACTAAAATGATACACTGGCGTGATTGTGTAACTGTGGTGCTTCTCTGGCCAAGCTATGCTTCATCCTGTTTTAGATTTAAAGTTATAGTTTCCTGCCAGTGTAATGTTGATTGAAAATAAATTATTGTAAAAAAAGAAAGAAAAAGAAAGTGCCTATGCGTCTAACATTACATCAATTCTGCTTTAGTTAGGGTACGGGCACATGGTTTTCACTGTTAAAATATGTTGTGCAAAAGCTTCAGTCCTATTCATTTATTGGTGCTGTTAACTGTCCCATGCTTCAGGATGCCATGTCATAGTATGGTCAGTGTTATTTATTCTTGCCATGTGTTTCAATTGTGATGTATTTTTGTTTTGTACTGCCTTTCTTTGTATGGCGTTGTAGCCCCTTGCATTATTGCACACAAAGAATTTCCCCCAGGGGACAATAAAGTATATCTTACCTTATCTTATATCTATGCTACAGGCCACTGCATGTCTCTGCATTTAAACTGTGGGGCTCTTGACCCTGCAGTGTTATCGTACCCACTCATAATATTCTCTGTTTTTCAATTTTCTAATTTGCATATTCAATAACTTTGTCAAATGAAATCATAAAGCCTTGCAGGTCCTTGACTTTTCATATAACTATGTGAAGTTTTATCAAAACTAGTTTAAATATTTAGCATGTAAAGGACAGAGGAAATATGACCATGTCTACCCGATTTGGCCATAGGCGCTCAATTTGACCGCACAGGATTTTGTGCTGTTCTATTTTTAGTTTCCCAACATTCCAGATCGAATGATGAGGAAGTATTCTGTAAAAAGTGGTAAGCAGAGGTGGCCCATTGTTGTATTTTACAATGTACGGGACCTTGAAAGGGAAAAGCCAAAGGTATAGCATACTCCTAAAAGGAGGCGGTACCAAGGGTTAGAAGCTAGGGAAAAATAGCAAACAGACACCTGCAGCACAAAGCCATGTGCAGGAGTTGTCACGAGAGAAGATGATGTAATCTGCGCTGGTTGGGACTAGAAGATAGTTTTATTAGTCTCTTAGTAAATATTGCAGACAGAATATAAATATTCTTGCATTCATATACTTTTATTATGTTTGTGTGTTTTCTGTCATTCTAGGCTGTCCCATCCCTGTTCATTTCCATTTATTACAAATATTCAGAGTATGCAAATTGATGTTTAGATTTTGTATGTTTCTGTGACAAATGAAGCAACAATTGTTGCTTCGTAGTTCGTTTTGTAAAACATTATTTCATTAAAACAAATATAATCCTAGCTGTATACTTATAAAGGGAATTAACTGAGGTTTAAATGTAGCAGTCAATTGTATTTACAGAATAGTGGCTGTCCACCCATCAAGCTCTGAAACTATCTCAGATTTGAACTGTACAAGGTTTACACACAAACAAGTAAATAATAACTGTATGTAGTTGAAAAGAGCTAGTCTTCAGGAGCAATAAAGGCAGGAGAATAAAGTATTCAGTAAATCATGCACTTGCTTTTCCCATCAAAGCAAGCAAAAAGTGTGCAGATATTTGAACAAAATACAGAGCGCAAGAAACAAAAGAAGCACTTAGTCATGTATAAATGTTTGAATACCCATAACAACAAACACAAAGGTGAGCAAATTGCCTGTAACTGTAAACAAAACAAAGCACTCAGTTATATTCAAGACAGGAGTAAGGGAGATTAGACTTGTTTATAGGAAGGAGATTTTAAGTAGATGGAAAGAATAAGGGTCGTAAAGCTTCCACACAACCAAAACAAAGACACACTGCTAAAAAAAACTCACAGAAAAATATTGGAACAGACATATCAAAGCTTTGTAGCCCTATAAATAAAAACAGAGGTAATGCACCACAGCTTACATGATCTGCTTCTCTCCCTATTTGCCGCAACACTTTTTTAATGAGCAATCTTCTGTGTTGTCATGCAGGAGGAGCTAATTAATCCCATTCTTCTGTTATTCCAGCATGCCAGTCTCACACCCTCACAGTCAGCTTTTCCTCCACTCACCTATGTCTTCTCCACTTTCTGTTCCTGTTCCCCTCCTTTCCTTATTTCTGGCCTCCCCCACTAACACCTCTGCAACCCAAAACTTCCCACCATCTTCTCAATCCACTCTATTCTCCTCTTATCTCAAACTTCCCCCTGCTCACCGTCCCATTTCTCCTTACTTTACCTCCCCAATCACACCCCTTCATCGTTGTACCATCCCTTTTGCAATACCTTGCAATTGTTCCCATCTCTCCAGTCATTCCAGACCTTTTCTCATTATTCCCCCGCCCACCCCCCATCTATACTAAACGTTTCCGAGACCCCAAGCTGAGCTTACAGAAACTCTATTGGCACTAAAAAGAAATAGCTGTGGAACAGCTAGGTGATCACTCTGCGCTGAACTCTTGGACTCTCCTGGAATGATGCCCAGGATAAATGATGTTCCTTGTTTTGGCTACCTCTTACCCCTGCTGAGTGCCAGAAACAGGCACCAGTATACAATTGTGCATTTTTGCAACCTATATCTTGATTGTCTCAGAAA
The DNA here is from genome assembly GCA_028567055.1 of Leptatherina wallacei. Classification (NCBI taxonomy): domain Eukaryota; kingdom Metazoa; phylum Chordata; class Actinopteri; order Atheriniformes; family Atherinidae; genus Leptatherina; species Leptatherina wallacei. The sequence continues at coordinate 23,733,820 of JAOXYM010000018.1, forward strand.
ACCTTTTCATCCATTTTCCTCATCTATAAATCTATTTTCCTGCATAAAGTGGATTTCAAGGAAGAAATAACTATTTAAAAACACAAAAAAAGAGATTACTGCTCACATCATTTACCAAAACTCTCCAATGAAGGGAATTAGACTTGTTTAGCTGATTAGGTCTTCCTCAGGTTGAGGGCAAATCAGGCAGATCAGCTGCTCCAGAGTCACTGAAATAACATATTTTAGTTTTCTTCCTTCAGGTTTATAAGTTCTAGAAGTTTTACAGTACAGAAAGACTGCATTCATTCAGTGGATACCTCATTTTCTTTCTTTCAACACAGCTGTCATACTTTTTCTTTACTGAAATAGATTTATCATTGTAATTATTAGTTGTTATGGTTCTGAGTAATAAGCAATATTATTTATGAAGAGATAGTACTTGTGTAGCCCAGGGATCACCAACTCTGGACCTCAAGGCCTGCAGGTTTTAGATGTTTTACTGCTGCAACACACCAGACTGAAATGAATGGGTCGTTTACAGGGTTGTGCAGAACTTAAACAAGCAGCTGGAGATCCATTTCATTAGAGTCAGGTATGCTCCATCTAAAACCTGCAGGACCTCGAGGACCCATGGTTGGTGATCCTGCATATCACCAAAGAAAGTAAGAGATGTTCTCCTCTCTAAATGTCTGGAGTTTTATTTTTCTTTGGGATGTAAGACACATGGGTGGTGGTGGGGGTAAAGGGAAACTTTGATGAAAGGGCTCCTCTCCCCTTTGGTGCAAGCAGCACTAGTGGGAAATCAGGCTTGTTCTTTAAATGTGCCAAGCATGATCTTCCCCTTCAAGAACTGCTGTCTGAGTTCCTGAGAGGTGAAGAAATTGTCATGTGACACGGTGCCACCTTGCATCAAACACCGCCTGCATCCCTTGGTTCTTCTCTGTGCCGCCGCTGGTTGGCTTCCCCACGTATCTATCATAGGATTGTACATCACAGGCCACCCGTAACTTGTAAAATATTTTATATTTTTGCTTTTAGAGACTGAATGTAGAAGTGTTAGTAAACAGCACCTTGATGGTGGTGTCTGAAATAGTTTGAATTTTGATCTCTGAAAGTTTTGTATGGGGTTGTGGAAAGGTGATGGCTCACCTGAACGAAAAAAAAAATTGTTCTGTCTAAGATCAAACAACAGTTTGGCTGTGTGTGTGTGTGTGTGTGTGTGTGTGTGTGTGTGTGTTTGTGTGTGTGTGTGTGTTTGTGTGTGTGTGTGTGTGTGTACACATGTGCATCTTTTCATGCTGTAGCTGACTCAGTGATTGATTTTAACTCCCGGGTCAATATGGACCCAAAGACTATCTTTGTACCCAGTTGTGTCCAGCTTCCATGGAAATATGAATGAAGGCATTGTTTCCCCTTTTTCTAATGTTAGAGTGGTTCTTTAAAGTAGTTTTCTTTGAAGTTATACACAGTTTCGGGTCATTTTGACCAGAAGACAACCGGAGGGTTAAAGTAAAAATAAAGTTACATAGTGCTACTTTAAAAAGCAAAATGCTTTCATACCATCACAGTGCTGTTTGGCTTCAGAATGAAGTCCATATCATCAAACACTTTCTGGAATGCAGCTGCTGCAATACAAGGGATATGCCTCGAAATACAAAACTGGATGTAAGCAAGACTCCTTTCATGTGGTGCAGAAGAAGTGTGCACGGAGATGGCGTTGTTGAAAGTGCACCAGTCTGCTGCTCTCAACAAAACTGCAGAAAATGACGTAAAAATATAACATTTATGTTTCATTTTAGTTAACTGATGAAACATAATTGTGATGATGTTTCTTAAACAAGATGATAGAGACTCTGTTTAATCTCAACCAAAGCCTGAAATTAGGAGAAGTGTGTTCAAAATAACCTGATGTCTCAGATGGTTAGTTTCACAGAACCATCTGCAAAGCCATCCATCCATCCATCCATTTTCTGTACCGCTTAATCCACGCAGGGTCGCGGGTGGGCTGGAGCCTATCCCAGC
>JAOXYM010000018.1:23739568-23756050 GCA_028567055.1 Leptatherina wallacei
GGTTCCGGCCGGGGCTTGAACCAGCGACCTTCTTGCTGTGAGGCTGCGGTGCTAACCACCACACCACCGTGCAGCCCCTCTGCAAAGCCATATTAAGCATTAAAAAATAATATAAAAAAAAGAATAAAATTTTTTGAAGGATTTAATTAATTTGGTTTTCTTATCATTGCCGGCTGTACGTGTCTTCTTTCTTACCCTGCTGAGAGCCAGGAGGAAGTCCATCCCACCAGACTTCTTAACACAGTGCCGAAGTTTCCAGTACACCAGATGCTCCCATGCAAATACCAGGAGACTAAGGCCCATGGCCACCAGCAGCATATAGAATACCCCCGCCATGTTGTCAATGTCCAGCTTACTGCTCATCACCTGCAACAGAAGAAGAAAGAACTTGTGAAGAAAGAGAAGGGGAGTTATGGGCGGGAAAAAAATTATGGGACATGTAAGAAAGAAGGGTGGGTTATTATTAATGAGAATAATTTGTTTCCCAGACAGAAGATGAAAATTTTCTTTTAAAACTATGAAAAAACCACAATGAAGGCTCTTATCTGTCAGATCACCACACTGTGATATCTTAGAGGCAATGACACTGATGCAAAGACTAAAACGCATCATCTAGAAATGTCTGTTTTGTGTCCAAGAGCTTTTCAGGCAATTAATTTGATTCACTTTGAACATTTAGAACTTTCTGCAGCATTTTGTCTTGTTTAAATCATAGTGAAGGCATTCAAACATAAGATGTTCTCCATATTCTCTAACATTAGCAGTCAAATTAAAATTCTGTGTTTAAGATGCACATAAAACTAGGTGCAGAACTAATACCTTGCTTTATGAATCACAGCCATCTTAAACTTAATGAAACTAAAGGTTATCTGAACTGAAATAGTCTCTTATGTGACATTTTTCTCAACATTACACAAGTAGAATGACTGTCAGCAAGATCATGTTGCATAATGGTTACACCTGATAGGAATCCCAGCAAATAAATCAGCTCATTAACTCATCAATGTGCTAGGTCAGGAGATGCAGAGGGTTTTGCCCCATGCAAAAAAGCTGTACAGTCTGTTTTAATTGTAAGGTTTTACATGATCAACATAATCATCTGGTCCTTAATGAGGTAAATACTGTGCAACTTCAGAACTACACAACATTTATGACACCATGTGATTATTCATTTACCAAAAAGCCAAAATATATAAAGTAATCATTTAATGATGTTGTCAGTTTCTCATGTAGTTTTTCAGGAATTTCACCCCATTTTTCTTCACCATGTTGATTTGATTCATGGAGGTTTGCAAGAATTTGTCCATGTACAGCTTGCCTACGCACCTGTCACAGCATTTCAATCAGGTTGAGGTCTGGACTTAGTAATTTCCTAATTAATTGCGGTATCAAACACCACGATTAATTAATTATAAAGATCCCTTAACATCATCACTTCCCATAAAGGATTATGTCTGAACACAGACATCAGTGCAACTTGTGCACCAGAAAACAAAGTTCCACAACACCTGCGTGTTATTGCTTGAACCAGAGTGGGACAGCAAGGCAGAGGAAGAGTAATTACCTCCGAACAAATAGATTAAGTCTTCCTTGTTATAAATTTTTTGGTTAAGGAAAAAAGTAACCAAGGTGTCATTGTGGAGGACGGTTTGTCAGCCATAAAAAATCTGCCGTGAAAGAAGGAAAATGCATCGAACATGTTTCACCACCTGCAGAAAACCCCCAGCTTTGTACGCTAAAGTCAAGGTAAATGCTCGGTACTTGGGTTGAATGATGTTAATGTTTACCTGACGTAACATTGAAATGAAATATTATTTTCTGATTGTGTACAGCTGGGGTTGGACGAGGTGAGCTGCATTTACTTAACGTTACATTATAAAAGCTGAACAACTCAAACTTTTTTTAAGAATAGTTTCACTGTTCCAACATATTCAGTGCTGTGTGAGGTCCATGCCTTTTTTATTGTCAGTGTGCAATGGGCTGTAGAAGCTTTTTTCCCCTTTTTCAGTATTATTTACGTTTGAAACAGCAGCTATACTGTAAAGGGGCAGCTGGAAGTCAAAAGCTGGATGTTTTTTCCGTTTCAAAATCCTTTCTCAGTTTTAAAAGGTATGTTCAAACACATTCACAGAAAAGCCTCCTGAGTCCAGGTAGAGGTTCTGTGTCCTTTTGCATTTGTTTTCTCTGAAAGTTAACATGTAGTATTCATTTATTGTATTATATGCAGTATCATGTAGCTATGTTAGCATCAAAACATAGAAATAAAACTTAGTGGTCCTATAAGAGATGTTCATGTGACTACATATTTACAGTGTTGTGAAATAATCATAATAAAATCCTGATTGCTTCTCTGACAACAATCATACCAAGAAAATCTAAAATCGTGGCAACTCTGAAGTTCTTGCATGAGCCTGTGGATGCAAAACAAACCAAATCATCAGCCCTCCACCACCGTGCTCTACAGTTGGTAGCAGGTGTCTGTGCTGATCTGGTTTGTTTGGTCTCAGCAAACGTGATGTTGCAACATCTTTACTTCGGTCTCATCTGTTCAAATGACATTTTTTACATAAATCTTGTGTATTCGGACAGAATTTCCCTTTCACGAGAGAAATAAGCATCTACCTAGTGGACCGCTAGGAGAAAACTTTACAAATTGTACCTGAAAAAAGGTGAAAGACGTCGTACCTCAATCTTATCATTGTGGCAGATACCAGACAACCACAGACGCTCCAACATATCAATCTCATCTGAAAGAGAAAAGGGAGGGGAGAAAAAAACAGTTTAAAAAAGAGAAAATTGAGGGATGAAAGAGGTTTTTAAAAAGAGAAGCAAAGTAAAGGGCAGGGGGAGGGGACCACTTAGGGACAAAGACTTTAAACAATGTAGAAAAAGAGGAGAAAATAGTAGTGTAAAAAGCAAAATTGAGATTACCACCTCTTTGTCATGCAATCAAGGTGTCTGTTCCCCTGAGGGAGAAGACAGAAATTAGAGAAGAAGGCTGAAGGCAGACAAGGAGAATGAATGAAGTCTACATATGACAAAAAAGAAACAAAGAGATTTTTGAATGTAACATGGAGGAGAGAAAAGAGCGAACAGTATGAACAGAAGTTTGCATTTCATGAATGTGTCGGAGTTAGCAAAAGACAAGATAAAAGGGAATTTTAGTGCAAGTAAAATAAATGGGGAAGAGAGTGAAAGTACACAGGAAAGAGTAGCAAAAGGTAAGATTTAATGGACATTTGCAGCAAAAATGATGCGATCGGAAAGAGGAATTGGGTATTAGACAGTGGCTCGAGGAGAGATGAGCCCTTTGAAGCAGACTGTGAAAGAGCTTGATGTCTAAGGCGGGAACACTGAGGGCAGAGATACGACAGCACACGGGAGATGAAAGGAGGGAAAACACACAAACATTACATTTCCTGCTCAAACTAGAAGAACCACACACACGATACACACTTTGAACTCCAGTGTAAAGGTACTCTCAGTACTGACCATTAATGCATTAATCAAAAAGACTAAGACTGCGTGGAGGAAGTTGTGCTTTTGTACGGCCGGGTTGCAGTGGACTTCTAAATCTAGTGCAAAGCGTACTGTCTTGAAAAGATGCTCAGAATCTGTCACTGTACACACACTGAAGATGCCCCAGTTAAAGGAGATCCGATTCCCTGTTATTAATCGACCTCCGGGTTAATTAACGCTGTCTGGAAACCCCACCATAAAGCCCTGCCACGTGGATTAGACTGCCACGACTCAGCCCAGTTGACTGAAACGTCAAATCTGCTCAAACAAAACGCAAATCTCACTCCAATACAGATCACAGTGAGCCGAATTTCACATCCACAAATGGGGTGCAGGAATTCAAATGTTCAAAGCTGAATTGAACAGGGCTCAACTCGATATAACCTTCCTCCACTCGCCCTGCTCCCTGCAGACAATAGACACTCATTCAGTCTCCTAATCTAATTCAGGGAGTTTCAATGAGCGCTTATCTGGTTTCTCTTTGCCCGTCTGTTTTTCTGCCTCTTCTTTTTTTGTCTTACTGTAAATATGTTAATCACGGCAGTCATTGGTAGGTAAAGCTGCTATTTGGGAGAAATCCTTCCCACAAAGAGCTATCAGACAGGCAGAAATTCATCTGGATCCTCTCTCACCTGCACTGCAGAGGAAAATGCGCAAATGAAAGGAACAGGTGGCCGGAAAATAGGATTCATGTTTCAATTTGTTGACTTGTGACACTTTCCTTGTGATATGAGAACAAGTCAACTTAGTTAGATTAATTTCTCTTCAACCCATGCATTTGTTCCAGTATTCATTGCTTTACATTGGTGCAGGATGGGGATTTAAGCCCAAAGAGTCTAAGAGTCTAATCCTCTCAGAGACATTCTAAGAAATATCTTCTCTATCCAATCTGTGCAGAAAAGCATGACGCTAAAGCCATTATCACCTGAGCTAGTTCTAAACATATAGAAAACAGATGATATCCTATCAAATGCTTATCACGACCAGCTTTTTCTCCGCTCAGACACACAGTTTTTTATTCTGTCTTGAAGTTTTTACTCTACAAAGCTTTTGTTTGACAACTAAAGTACATAATATGTAAGTATCTATCTAAAAAGTATAAATCTAATAATAATAACAATAATATTAGTAATACATCCAATAATGTCAAAATCTATGTAGTAATCTACCATGGTGCGCGATGCGTTGATATCCAGTTGCTGGTGTGTGACAGTTCTACAAAGCAAAACATAGCTAGAAAATAAAGTTGTAAAGAGCAGCTTTTCAGCTTTGAGTCAACAACTATGGCTCTAAAAATGTTCATGTGGGATGTCAGTGAGCCATCAAAATGAGTCAGAAGCCCTGACATTTAAGGTCAGAAACATACGTAGTGTTGCTTTAACAAAAATAGACAAATTCTGTGTATTAAAACTTTAAAATATTCACATAATACAAAAAGAAAAGAATAAATGAATTAATTATCATCTGTACACATTAGGTAAGTATTAAACAAGGAGGACCCGGTTCACGGTTTTAATGCAAGAAGCGGAGTCTAGAACACCACGACGCGAAGCACGGGTCTGAGTTGTTTAATCCCCTTATACCATGGTCCCACACAGTAAACATTTTATAACAAATGTTTTTTCTTTTTTTGCAATACATGCTAAATACGCTAAAATATTAGGAACTACTTTATGTTGGCCTTGATGTACTTTTTCTGCCAAACAACCGTTCCATGCTACAGCACGATTCTCTCATTCACCCGTCAAAAGCCAGCTGATCTGATCCAGTTGATGAACGCGTTGCTATGGTGTTGCTCCTTGGCATTAGAATCCTCACTGACTATGGTATAAAGCAGGACATAGTATTAACCTTCCTTTTATTTTGGGTGTTAAAATATTTTTAGAACCTAGTTATAATAAGCGATTAAGTACAGTCTGAGTTTATCATACTGACACATTATTTTCTATTTAGATTGCTTCTATTGGCTCGTTGATCATTGACTCAATGTATCAATGTGGATCAACGAGTTAGTAAGTATTACAACGCTTGTCTGTTTCCACCAATCACTGTCCTTTTTGGCAGTTTCTCTGATGTAACATTTTCTCCTTATTTCTTTTTCCAATTTGCACACACTCTTCATTCCTCCACTCGACGGCTCTTTTTGTGTCTTATTTCCTCCCACCTGAGATGCAAGATAAGTAGAGAAGAGGCGAAGTGAGAGACTTTTAATAAAATAAGACATCCTTGTATCAGAGCATCACTTTAAAGCAAATGTAACTGATGGAAAGCACAACTGTATCATCTCACCATTGTTTAGCTCAGCTGAGCTCATCTAATAATTTCCGTTAGATGAGTATTAAATCTGTTTGTGACAAAGACGAGATTCACTTTTAAAGTAGAGGATTAAAATGTCATTCCCCCCCCCTCCTCCAAGATGTCACAGGTGGCAAAACATCTTCCACAAAGGATACACTCGCTAATCGCTCCCTTGACAACCCTCTTTCCTTTCCCCTCTCTCCTCCAGATATATTTTAGGACTGGAGGCATCCTTCAATATATTTTGCTCTGAAGGATTTCTAGGTCACCAGCAGAAGGATGGAGGAGTCGAGGAAGAATGAGATGAGCCTCCTGACACTGTAGGCCCCCAGAATTTTGGTTATGTTAATGCAGTTGTTGATTTGATAAATCTCTGGTTAATTTGACCCATTTGTCAGATTGTGCTTTCAGGGAAGAGCTGCCATTTTTGTTTTTCCTTTTTCTCCTCTTCAAGTTCAAAGGTAAGCAGTCAGTTTATTTTTCAGTGGCAAGGATAGAAGTACTTTTTGTTTATATTTATTTTGTTTGTTGTGTTGGCTTTGACTCTCCTTTAAAACTTAACCCTTTAGGCGCCAGAGTTTTTAAGTTTTTAAGGCATACTGCAATGAGAAAAAAAGTATTGAATATGTACCAGAGTTTGTGATGGCAGTAAAATTACTCGTATAATTTCACATTGTGGCTTCACGGTTTGACAGAGTATTAGATCCATAACTTCTACTATATATTTCCTTAAAATATCCAGTTTTTTTCCCATCAAACTGTGTGATCCACCTGTGGTGCACTTCCTAATTTTTCTTTTTTCAAATACACCCAGCCATCATCTTCAATATTCATAGCGCTATTTGAACCTATGCTACTCCCGCACCTTATAGTGCATATTTATCATATTTTAAGTAAAATAAAAAAGCAATCTTTGTGGGAGTCCATATTTATATAATATATTAGTTGAAAATATGTCTTATATTATGATTTGCAAATAGTAGCATTATGTTTGGTCTTTTTTTTTGTGGATGCAACCCCCTTTTTTCAGCAAGCTATAATGAAATTGCAAGTCAGCTTGGTAAACAGAGAAAATAGGCTTAGCCTGGTGTTTGTTTTTGTATTTAATTTAATTTTATACCCGTCATATCTGATTGGATTATGTTCTATTCTCTGTGACATCCTGGACAGCAGCGATATTAAGCGTGTAAATAAGCAAAAGTGAACTTTGCTTAGAGAAATATTGGATGGGACAGAAAACACAGGAAAATCATTTAAAGTTACTGTAACGGCTCCTTCGTGAGTGACAGAAGTAAATTATGTGAGCTATCGTCATTCCAGCCGTCGTGTCATTGCGCAGTTCCTCCATCTCAGAAAGAAATTGCTTTGTCAAAACAGAGCTTTAAGAGAAAAGCTGAAGATTGACAGACCTGACTGAGAGAAAGGATGTTTTCATGGTGAGAGGGGGTGGAGGACAGGTGGGGTGTGCAGAATGTGGTGACGTCTAAGTTGTCTCTTTGGTCATGGTTTGGTCAAACTTAGAGCTACCCTATTTTCTCTCTGCAAAAATACAGTGTGGAGGGTATGACACTGGATTCTCCTTTTAGAAATAATGACTTATGTTTTGAAACGCATAAAAATCAAACTAAAGTAAAGTATTTTTCTCTTTTCATGATAATAAAAAAAGATCAGACGAGAAAAATGTGGGACATTTTGCGAAAGGGAACGATAATACACAAGGCATGTGTATTGTGTAGCGCCAGTGCTGTTGAGAAAAAAAAACTAAACTTTATCTCAATTATGTCAGCGTTTCTCTGAACTGTTGGGGAAAAAGAACTGTATGATGTTGCTGCAGTCACAATATGCTCAGCTGCAGGAACACAAGCCTGCACTGCTGCATTTAGAGAAGGAGAAGAAAAAAAACCCTCATCAGTTCTCTGACTGACGGCTGTGGAACCAGACTGCAGCTCAGATAGGACTTCTGCCTTGAGATAATGCAGATGTCACTTTGTTTTGCTTGTTATGATTTGCTGTGACTAATTTACTTTAAATGTCAATAATTCTCACCACATGTCCCTGTGGTGTGCTGGTAACATCTGTCAAAGGATGCTCAGCTGGACATACGCTTCCCAGCATAGATTTGACCACAGCAGCAGCCGAAGGAAGTTGAAGCATTAACCACGTCGGCTGCAGCTTCACCTTTCACATGCAAACAGATCATCTCCAGCTGTGCTCCCAGCAGTAGCTGAAAGATGTTGCAGACTGGCCTTTTAGAGACAACGGCTGCATTATGTGAGGTGTCACATCATCCCTCCCTCCTGCAGTCTTTTCCTAAATGGCTGGTCTGGGCCAACGCATGAAGTTGTTCATGTGGACTGATTCCAAGCTTTTTGTGAACTAATGCAAAAGAGGTCTTCAAAAACTGGTCCAAGTATTCTGTTTCTTTTATTCCTATACAGGCCATGTATAGTTGGCCACATCAGGTCTAAAAAACTGAAACTAATTGGCCATGGGCTGAGTATGACAGTGTATAGTTGTTGTTTTCTGAGTTATGTCCGAGATAAACAGGCAATTTGTCAGGTGTGTCCTCTCACTGGGAGAGGCTTTGTCTTCCAACAATTAAGAACACGAAAAAAAAAAAGTGCCCATTCATTTTTGACAATGAAAAACAGAAAAATATTTTCATTCTAATTATATTTTCTCTTTCTGAATGCCAGTTTCCAACTAAACAGGAATTCTGATAAAGTTTGATTGTTGAGTTTAACATTTAATGTTATTTTGTGTGTGTATGTGCAAAAAACAGAGAAAACCAATAATTCATCAGGACTCCTTGTTTTCTCTTCACTGAAAGAACAAATTCACTACCAACTCTGTATTCACACTGACTTTGCAGTGGCAGCATAATGGGCTTCATTTTATGAATATTACAAATTAAAAGGATACAAGCAAAACATCATGGATGAAATTATTCAAATCCATGTCAGATTTTGATGTTTAAAGAATTCAGACTTGACTTACAGGTTTCTTCTGGCAGGAAACGCCATGAACAAGGAAAATGTGCTGAAATAGAAATTTCTTTCTATGAATTTTTGATGAATTATTCTTATTCGATTGATTATTTCTATTTATGTTTTTTGCATGTACGTACATGAAAAAATGTGTCCAAACTATGTTCCTGCAGACTCAGTAGAAGACAACATTACTCAAATGAGCAATTTTACATGAATTGCTAATCACTGATTATAATCATCAATTTATCAAAGGCTAAAGTATATAATTGCCAATTTAAGATAAAGCTCTGTGATAGTAAACATGTTTTATCCCGGTGTGCTTGTCTATATTTATATGTTTTTGTTGACACTGCACCACTGAAATGGAAGATGTAAAACCACTATATCAAAGTGTAAAGCTCAACTGATGGAAATCAGATTTTAAAGGCTCAACCACAAAATATTTAGTAGTGAATTTGTTGGACAGTAAGAAATGAACAGTTTGGGGTTCCTAACCGGTGCAGATTTCACAAAAAAACAGCTAAAACATACAGCATATACTGGCTATAAATAATATTTTAAACTTGTAAGTGAATGTTCTCAAATGTTTCCAGAGTTTGTAATTGTAAATCACTTTTTGTGACCCAGTAAAACTAATTTGCCTGTGCAATTAAATTTTTGTATATGTATGGCAAAATAAATTGTGTATATGTATACTATAGTGCCTGGCCAAAAGAAAAGTTGCCACCTGGATTTAACTAAGCAAATAGGAATGAGCCTCCTATTGGATAATTACTGCATGGGCGATAATCTTTCAGCTGCAACAAGGTATCTAACTCCAACTGATGCAATGGGTAACTTCTAATTTCTTTAACAACCACGTGAAAAGACACATCCCGTGGTCATGGAAAGGATGTTAGTCTGTTTCAGAAGGGTCAAATCATTTGGATCAAGCAGAATAAACATCTCAGGAGATGCAGAAACTACTAAAACTGGGTTAAGAACTGTCTGACGCATTATTAAAAACTGGAAAGATAGTGGGGAACCATCGTCTTCCAGGAAGAAATGTGGTCGAAAAAATCTTGAATGATGGTGATCACTTAAATGTTTGGTGAAATCAAATGGAACAAAAACAACAGTAGAGCTCAGGGCTATGTTAAATAGTGAAAGTAAGAGCATTTCCACATGAAAAATGTAAAGGGAACTCAAGGGATGGGACTGAACAGCTGTGTGGCCATGAGAAAACCACTAATCTGTGATGCTAACAGGAGAAAAAAGGCTTCAATTTGCTAGGGAGCATAAAGATTGGACTCTGGAGCAATGGAAGAAGGTCATGTAGTCTGATGAGTCCAGATTGACCCTGTTCCAGAGTGATGGGAGCATCAGGGTAAGAAGAGAGGAGGATGAAGTGATGCAGTCATCATGCCTAGTGCCTACTGTACAAGCCTGATGGCAGTTGGTTAGGTCTCAGGTCTAAGTTCAGCAACATTATGTGCCCAAAGAATGAGGTCAGCTGACTACTTGAATCTACAGAATGAGCAGGTTATTCCATCTTCACTGATGGCCATAATTCAATATAACACCACCAGGATTCATGGGGCTCAGATTGTGAAAGAGTGGTTCAAGGAGCACAAGACTTCGTTTTCCCACATGAGTTGGCCACCACAGAGTCCAGACCTGAACCCCACTGACAATCTTTAGGATGTGCTGGAGAAGGCTTTGTGGGGTGGTCTGACTCTCCCATCATCAATACAAGATCTTATGGAAAAATGAATGCAACACAGGATGGAAATAAATCTGCTGACATTGCAGAAGCTCATCGAAACAATGACACAGCAAATGCTGCTGGAATCAGATCTAAAGGCGCTCCAATGAAATAATAGTGTGTGACCTTTTTTTTTTTTTTGGTGGCAACTCTTTTTTTAGTCAGGCAGTTTACATATACATGTTAAAAATGTAAGAGTTATAAAGAAAATAGTACTTTTGTAAAATATAAATGTTCATGAATACAAAGCCAAAAACTGCATTTTCAACTCAATACTCAGAGTTGCGAGACCCTGTCCAATTTTAATATAGCATTTTAATCATGTACATACCTAGAACTGACTGAAGTACGTACACCCAATGGAAAATCAAACTGTCTCATCATGAAGCAGATAATTTTGTTCCATCAACAACAGGTCCTGAAATTGAGGTCAGTTTTGAGGATGGATGGTAGAACGAGGATTCTGTGACTCATATTGGGCAGAATTTTGTAATATTGTTGATTAAAAGATGTAACATTTCCTAAGCCTCCCTGGTAAGGTATATCTAGGGGTCCTGGATAGGAGGGTCCGTCAGATAGTCGAGTTTTGGATTGAGGAAGAGCAGTGTGGTTTTCTTCCTGATCGTGGAACAGTGGACCAGCTCTTTACCCTCTTCAGGGTCTTGGAGGAGGCATGGGAGTTTGCCCAATCAGTCTACATGTGCTTTGTGGGCTTAGTGAAGGCATTCGACCGTGTCCCCTGGGGACTCCTGTGGGGGGTGTTCCGGGAGTATGGAGTGCCGGATCCCCTAGTAAGGGCTGTCCGGTCACTGTACGACCGGTGTCAGAGTTTGGTCCGCATCTCCAGCAATACGTCAGATTTGTTTCCGGTGAGGGTTGGACTCAACCAAGGTTGCCCTTTGTCACCGATTCTGTTCATAACGTTTATGGACAGAATTTCTAGGTGCAGCCGAGGTGTTGAGGGGATCCGGTTTGGTGGACTCAGGATTGGGTCTCTGCTTTTTGAAGATGATGTGGTTCTGTTGGCTTCATCGGGCCATGATATCCGGAGACAAGTGTAAAGCGGTCGGGATGAAAATCAGCACTTCCAAATCTGAGACCATGGTCCTCAGCCGGCAAAAGGTGGAGTGTTCTCTCCGGATTGGAAATGAGGTTCTGACCCAAGTGGAGGAATTCAAGTATATCGGGGTCTTGTTCACGAGTGGGGGAAGGATGGAGAGGGAGATCAATAGGCAGATTGGTGTGGCGTCTGCAGTAATATGGGCTCTGCATCGGTCCGTCGTGGTGAAGAAGGAGCTGTCCCAAAAGGCAAGGCTCTCAATTTACCGGTCGATCTACATTCCTACACTCACCTATGGTCACGAGCTGTGGGTAGTGACCGAAAGAACAAGATTGCGAGTACAAGCGGCTGAAATTAGCTTCCTGCACAGGGTGGCCGGGCTCTCCCTTAGAGACAGGGTGAGAAGCTCGGTCATCCGGGAGGGGCTCAGAGTAGAATCGCTGCTCCTCTGCATCGAGAGCAGGTATTCCGGGCACGTCCCACCGGGAGGAGATCTTGGGGTAGGCCCAAGACACACTAGAGGGATTACATTTCTTGGCTGGCCTGGGAGCGCCTCGGGATCCCCCAATGAGCTGGTTGATGTGGCCGGGTAGAGGGAAGTCTGAGCTGCCCCCGCGACCTGACCCCGGATAAGTGGAAAAGGACCATACAGTATTTCCTGAAAACATACACAAACTTTTTTAATGTTTCTTAGGCCTATATGTTTCATAGGCTGACAAAGCTTGATTTGTGACTGTGAGCCCTGAAACATTACAACTCTGTAAACATTAAAACATGAAAGGCTCAAAATCTTATAGACTCTGGTTTGAGGTCCTGAAACAAAGCAAAAATAACAATCACCAATGCAGGTTCAGACAACTATCCGTGACTCTATTCTAAGGCTATAAAATGAAGATCCACATGTGGGTCTCTGAGGACTCCAAGTCATTTGCAAAGATAATGTGAACAACAAAGAAATCAATTTCTCCAGGGTGTACTGTACCTGCAGTTTGTTCCACCTTCCATGCCAGAAGCTGCTCATATTCACATTTTCTTTTTATTATTCTTTTGTGTGTGAGGTGTTTTTATTGACTTTGCTCAGTCAGCATGAATCTGTGTGAGTGACACAAAGGAGTAGTGAAGTGGAGACAAACTTTGGATGTATCCTGCTGTGGGATTTGCGATGAGGTACAATGTCAGCAGTTATAAATGTATACATTCCTTCATCTTGGTGTTTTGCAACGCTGCTTTGAAAACAGTTTATTCCTTGGAAATCTATTGGAGCCAAATGGGACTTGGTACAGAAGAATATTGTATTCACTTGATGAGGAGAAAAACAAAAAACTCTGTTTTTCTGAATTAACAAGATAATTAGAAAAAAAGAGGAAAGAAAGCCCTGCTTTTATGAGATAACATGCTCTGCTTGTCAGCATTTTTAACTGGCCACTTCTAAACAATTTTCATTGTTCATTCATTCATTTTGACACATCGGGAGATTCTCTTGTCTCTAAGTCATCTAGATGAGATTGTTATTAGTTTTTCGACTTTGTGCAAACACCTGAGGACTTAACGGATGTTCAGGGGGAGAGCCCAGTGGGTCTGCTGGATGCGGCCATGTTTCTCCAGGATCAGCTGGTCACTCCATTCAGGCTACATAGTGGCACAGAGATTGCTGAAAATGGGCTACAGGATCCTGGGATCAGCAACTCCGGTCCAGGTATGTTGGATGTTTTCCTGCTGCAACACACCTGATTCAAATGAATGATTCAAATGAATCATTAACAGACTCGTGCAGAACTAACCAAGCAGTTAAATCAGGTGTTCTGCAGCAGGGAAACATAAAAGTTAAAAAGTACCATTTCTGCTTGATTTTGATTCTAGTTTTGAAGCTGGACACTAGCATACTACTTCACTTTCACGTGCATAGACACGGTTTGAGTCCAACGTTCGCATATTCCGCACGGAATATGTGGGTCATGACAACAGGATGAGGGAACAAGCATGTGCAGAACGACCAAAATTTACTTAAAGCGGAATGAAGGTATACGTTATAGATGAATTTAATTTGGAATTAAAATGGATATAAACCAACCACTTACTTCGGAATTAAGTTAAATTTGGAATTATCATTTTCATTCGGAATAAGGTGTTTATATGGTGATTTTTCATCTCTTTAAAGCAGATTTAACTTTTATTCAGAATTAAAGAGGAATTAAAACTCTCATGTAAACGTGGCCACTGAGAAAGTCCGGGATCCACCCACAGAGATGCTTGCTGAGGCCATGGTTCAGCACTGATGTAATCAGCTTACTGGGTAAGACGGTAAAGCTGAACTATAGTCCACAAAAAAACTCAGAACATACAACCCTTTGTCCTCCAGGTATGACAGTGCAGCATGCATGGAACCCTCCATCTGTTAGGCCTGTGTGTGTTGGTGGGGGTCAAGATAGAAGGGCAGAGATGATTTCAGGTGTCATACGACCAGTCTTCCAAAGCATTTGCAGATCTCTGATGTAAGGGCTACTGGCCTGAGGTCGATGAGGGAGGTGATATTCGTCTGCTTGGGTTTGAAGACAGGCTGGTGCAGTGGTGTTTGCAACGAACAGATTGAAAATGTCAGTGAGAACACCAGCAAGCTGGTGAGCACAGTCTCTAAGCACCCTGCTTGGGCTCTAATCTGGGCCAACTGCCTTACCAGCCTTAACAGATCTCAGGGCTTGCACAACTTCCCCCTGCCTGGAGGACAATAAGCTGTTCAGCAGGGTCCAGTTGGACAAAGGTTCCGCCTTACTGCTTTCTCTTGAATCTCGCAAAAAAGGTAATTTAGCCCATTCACTTCCTCAGAGTTAGGTGAATGGCAAAACAGCAGCCCTCTAACAAGACAGTTCAACAGGTATTATCTTATTTTATAGGCAAGGCAAAAGTATTTGTATAGCACATTTCATGTAGAGGACAATTCAAAGTGCTTTACATAAAACATTAGAAGCATTATAGCGGGGTGCAGAAGAAGCATTAAGAAGAATTAAAAACAAAAATGAAATAACAAAATAATAAACAACAAAAGAAACCCTCAGAGAAAATAGGATATATCACTTGTTTTCATAAAAGGTGGCAAAAAGAAAAGTTTTTAGTCCACATTTGAAGAATATAATTAAAAACTAAACAAAAGAACAGTGTAATTTGTTATTGGAACGCTTTTTTTCAAACAATGAGGAAATATATTAGCCGTTTATCAAGATGGCCTAGAAAAAAACCTAAGGCAGAAAAATTACCGGTTTTATTACAGCTTTCTAGATAAGTTCAATGTCATTTTAATTATTCAATTTGATTATAATCCTAAGCACAGCATGTCATGTGACAATCACTTATGATTAAAACGGGGTTTAAATTTGCATTTCTCTCAGTTCTGCTCAATGAAACCTTTTCAGCAGTTCCACATCAAAAGTTTATCAGATAAGTGAAGCGTAGCCGCAACTGCTGGGAGGGTAATAAGATGAGAATATATAGGAAGGATCGAGTCAAACTGATACCAGCTCAACACCTGTTAAACATTCAGTAGTATTGCTGTACTGATTTAATATCCCAGTATGTCTACTGTTTTGAATGGGGACAAAAATAAGTAAAGAAAAATGCTATGCTGCGTTGCTATCATTTAATTAGAATCCATCATCAAAATATAAAAATATATTCCTGAAAAGTCTATAGAAGCCCCTTTTTCTCTTATTATATCACTTAACCAACAGCAAGTTGGATTCATATTTCTGGCTGGCGTTACCCAACCAATCCAGACATCACATTTTAAAGAAAAAATACTTTTCAGTTTCAGCCTCAACGTGCCATCAGCTTCCCCTGCTCTCGCCTCCTGGGAGCTGCTGTCACTGCTGCCACTGAGGCATTTGTCACCATCTAAAGCTCACTAATTGCAAAGAGGCTGAAATTGCTCCCCAGGGGAGCCAATTTGATGACCGACCATGTGCAGAAAAAAGAAACGACATCACTCTGACAAATAGATTCATCACAAGGAACAATTATAAGACCTGTTAAGCGCCACAGAGCATGTACAGTGCATGATGAATTCATGTCATGTTGTACAAGTTGATTATAAGATAACTGGAGCTCAGTGTTGAAGCTCTTGATGAACCATGCTGAGA
This sequence comes from Leptatherina wallacei, assembly GCA_028567055.1. Classification (NCBI taxonomy): domain Eukaryota; kingdom Metazoa; phylum Chordata; class Actinopteri; order Atheriniformes; family Atherinidae; genus Leptatherina; species Leptatherina wallacei. The sequence goes on from JAOXYM010000018.1 coordinate 23,755,310, forward strand.
GCAGAATTAGCCAAAAACAGCACAAGCCAAAGAGAAAAAAAAAACATGAAATGCAAGGCGCAGCAGGTCCTCTGCTGCAATCATGAAAATAAATAAACAAATAATTTGTTTTTACAAGGCACATATGGGTTTATTCACATCCTTAGATATGTTAACACTGCTGTGTGCTATATTTAAAGATATATTTGACCATTTTTAGTCCGCTTCCACCTCAAATTGAACCAACTTTAGCTCCAGAGGGTTCCAGAGGTCTGCCATGTTTGAATTGTGTCCAACCCTGCCCTATGATTTATGAGAGCAACAAATATGAGACCAGTGGAAGATGCACAGGCCAACCAGTGTCAAGAGTTTCATTTTCATTTGAATCTGTAGCTTGTCTATCTTCATAAATAATCTATTGCACAACAGAAATGTTAATGTTTTTTCTTCTATGCCTGCTTTTTGGTGCTATTAGCCTAAGGAATTAAAGTTTTCTTGTTTGATTCCCTTTGTTGTGTAAGAGGCTGTGTTATGAAGTGCAAGTGGCGATCTTGCTGCGCCGGTTCTGGCCCTAGGTTTGAATCAGCGCACTCACCACTCCACTTCCCGGGGACGGGGTTCAGCCGTCACCGGATTAATACAAGCGTAAACATTTATTAATTGGTGGGGTTTTTATTGTGCTTATTTCATGTGCCACCTAGGTCCCTCCGTGGAGAAAAGTATTTACAATATGTACAATATGTACAATATGGATCCATACAA
>JAOXYM010000018.1:23756150-23767398 GCA_028567055.1 Leptatherina wallacei
TTCCTCTCTCTAGGAAGGCTTCCTTAAATAAGCTAAGCTCCTCCCCCTTAGCTACACACCAATCAGTCACAAACAAACATTCTTCATCATGTAATCATAATACATCTTTGATACAAAACCCAATGACCATAACAACAATAATAGGTTAATCTGCACTCCTTTTGTAGACCACAGTCCAATGTAGTAATTATACATTAAACAGGAAAACAACACACACACACATCTGATTAACACACAGCCCTATCAGGTGTGCACCCCTGATAGTCTGTGGATCAGCCATGGGCTCAGGAAGAAGAGTGATGGGGCCGCACCATCACAGGCTGGTTTGTGTAACATTGTACTGCTGCTTGGGCTGATCCTAGTGTGTTGGTTTCATGAGAATAATGTGATATAATATTTGAGCAGCTGTAGCTATATGGTGAGCTTCTTTGTACTAAAAATCAATTGATATTCATAGAAAGTAGAGAAATATGCCTGAACAAAATAACTATTGCTAAAAACTGTTTTAGAGCCACACGGCTTCAGTGTTGTAGCTCATAAGAAAACTACCTTAACCCTATAAAGTCAAACGTATCCTATTTTATCATTTTATGGTAAAAAACTTTGCTCAAAATCCTGTTGTACATAATCTGATACTCGTCTTCTGCCCCTCAAAGGATACCAGGAAGCAGAAGACAACCCTACAATAATTTTAACATGTCACACGGTAATAAGTGGTAGATATACTAATATATATATATTTTTTTTTTTCTTCGGTTGCGCTTTGAAGGGTTTGTTACATCTGACATGTTTACTTTTTGGTTGAATGCTTTCTGTTCATATATCATCAATAACTTCTCAAATCCTTTGGCAATGGCAGAAAAGGAATTTACTGACTTAATGGTGAAGACATCTGGGAGGTAGTATTTTCTCAACAGAAAAAAACCACAGTAACAATTGGTGAAAGTTTGCGGAAGCTAGCATTAGCAATAGTTCACAATAGCTAGCATTAGCATGCGCTGACAGCTACAGCTGTTGCCCCAGCACCACCATACTCGATGGTCCAGATGTCAAGTGTAAAGCTTCTGTACACCCACCTTTGATGGGTCACATGATAAGGTATAGAGTGAATAAAAAGGTTCAGGTTAAACTTTGAGCAGTAAAAAATGGCCGTCTCATATGGTGAACTAGCTCTACAGAGAATATGAAGTTGACATTAAGTGTAATTATTCTGTCTTTTTGTTTGCACAGATCCTGAATTCTAACTTCAGCACAGTGATTCTCCACTTGGATTTTACACCGGGTAAGGATTTGGCACAACACCTGCTTCCTAATAAGCAGATTTTGCATTCAGCTGCACAAACAAAACAAAAACTAGTTGGTGCCAAAGACAGAAAACAGAGGTACCAGGACAGAGATTGAAGCTCCCATCTCAGCATGCGACACAGAATGACAAACCTTCACCTTCTCCTCAGTGAATGATAAGACAAATGCAGCCATAGTATGCTGAGTATAATCTTAATGATAATTTGTGCATTGTAAGGTCCTGGAACTTGTTCAGGGCTCCAAACATGCAGAATCGTTTTTTCTCTCTGTCTTTGTCTGCCTCTCTATCTTCAATTGGCCCAGTAAGCACCAGTAAGATAAAAAACATATTTGCCACGTATTTAGAAAAAGAGTTTATTACTTAGTAAGACATTAAGTTTGATTGTTCTATATCTATAATGTTTTACAATATTTTCCTTTCCATGGATCCAATCTCTTTGTTAAGCCTTCTCCTGGATTCTGAGGCTGTTATTTAGCACGGTGGTTTTCAAACTTGGGGCCCTGACCTCCATGGGGGTCCCAAGATAATTTCAGGGGGTCGCCTGATCATTGTTAAATAAAAAAAAATAAAAAAGCCTACATTTATTAAATAAATCTGGGATTTTTATCAGGGCTAACTTCATGTTCATGCAGTAATGCGTTAAAAAACGCATTAGGCTACTGCATAAACATGAAGTTTCTGATATTTTTCAAGCCTTACATTTAGAATCTTTTTTCCAGAAACAAAGTTGGTATGCAATTTCAGAAATTGAAATTCTCGTTGAGAGAAACAAAATTTCGGCATATGGGTGTTTTGTCACAGCTGTTAACATAATCCACCAAAAAACTACTTGATCTTTCTTATTTATGAAGATTCTGATAGTTTCAAGCCTTAGAGGATGGCTGCAGGATGACCCATTTGACACATCCCACAGTTAGCCGCTCAGTCGTCGTGGAGGTCGCTAACACTGACGTATGTCATCTAGGGGGTCGTGGCTCAAAAACTTTGAGAGCCACTGATTTATCCCGAGGTTTAATGAATGTGACTGTTAACACACAACTCATTAATAATCTTAACTTTCTGGTTTGAACTTCCTTCTGTCCTCCAGGAGCAACACTGGGACGTTCTAACAGATCATGAATGACACAAAGAAACAGTTTTGAATAATGTCAAACATTAATTGTATTAAAAGCAGTAGGAGGAGCTTTCTCTCCTCATATCTTCTGTTTGTTGTTTTCTCCAGTCTTACTTTGTCTTATAAAAATCTTTCTCATTTATGTGTCTTTGAGTCAAGAATAATGATAAAATGTAAAAGTAGACATACATAGCTGTAAGAAATAAGAAAAAAACAGGCTTAGGATGCACTGCAGTCTCACACTTTCAACCCACTGATGTGATACTTCTACATTGTGGAGATGCAAACAAAACTACTGGATATTTTCTGGTAAGACCAGTGAGTTTCTTTGAAGTGTTTCTGATTCATATTCACAAGGGATGTCTTCCAAAGAACAGGCTAAAATTGGCTGAAATATAATAAAAGAAAAATCTGTGCTTGAATGGCAGTTCTTTAAGCCAAATCTCAGAAAAAGGTGGATCATTTCAATCAAATAAGAAAAACAGTTTTCTAACTGCATGCTTCAGGGGATTTTGGCTTTTATTTTTTATTAGCTGAGACACACGATCCTTACAAATCATACCTCGTTATAAAGGTGACGCATCCGGCTTTCCAACAATTTGTAATACAACACATTGGTTTGACTAAAGGGGAGAAATAATCAACCAAACACAATTTTTCTTCCAAAATGGCACCATAAAAGAGGTGAACTCTATCTTTGCATGAATGATCTGAAATGTCTTCATCCTAGAGGCGGGATGCAGGTTTTGATCCATCATCAGTAACAGAATGATCAGAATGATCACTTGCCAAAGGCTGCAATTAATTTCCTTTCAAATTCCCACTATTCATTCTTAAAAACAGTATCAACTTCACTTGTTAGATGCAAGTTTTGCAAGAAAAACTTTCTGAACATTGTGAAGTCTGCAGCCAACATGAGCATGTGTGGATAAGAAGTAAGAGGACATCATGTAGAGAACACCCAGATCCACACTGAATTCTCCGGAAATCTAAATTATATTCACACACACTCATGCAGCAACTATAAGAATTTGACATGGAATAAATCAGAACTTCTGAGGACCGTTCCTTTTATTTCCCCCTCCCTGTTTTAGTGCCACCCGTTTCTCTTACCATCTCCAACCAGCTGCAACAGAGCCAGGTCCAGTGGTCGTTTCCAACGGGAGTTCTTGTGCAGGGCGATGCCGTAACCCGTAGTGGCAAACACCTTACCAGAGCCGATGGTCATCACCTTTTGGAGTCAAATGCACATACACAAACATCAACAAATCCATGCAAACACACACACTCAGACATTAATCCACAGAAATAGTCACATACAAAGAGAGATAGAAATGAGCAGCCGTTTCTTCTTTTTTTTTTTTTTTTTCCCTAGTGACTTCAGTCACTGTCGCATAAATGCGGTTAGCTCAGCTCAAATATCGACTTCCCTGAGCATCCCAGAGCAGGAGAGTGGGATATCGTTTCAGTGGAGGAATTAATATAGATCCACATGAGTTGTAATAATTGCTGCAGCAGTGGCTGTTGTGTGGTGCTGCTGGGAGCTCAGGCCTCCCACAGACCTTATTACAAGTGATCACTGGGAAGATTTTTATCCTCACTGCGAAAGCTGCATCAAATACAAACTTATAAATAAATCAACACCACTGCTGTCCAAAAATGACATTATTAACTAGCTACAGGCCACGGGGGATAAATATAAATGCATCGGATCCGTTTGATGTATTTAGAGCCGATTTATCTCTTGTCGAAAACGTTCATTCAACATGCTAGTTGCGTGTCTCACAAGAACACAGTGAACTCAAATTTCTTATCTCTTTTAGTCTTTTTTTCCTTTTACCTTAGCTTCCAACAGGAAGATAAGTGGACCTCAACAATAGATGCCCATATGGACAAATGTTTCGATTTACAGAGCTGTGAAATAGCAGATCTATTCCTTACCTTGCAACCCTCATCCTTTCTGGCCATGTAGTTCAGCACCGCAGCATCATAAATGAAGGCATCTAGTTTTCTGCAGGGAAAGGCATGAAGGGAGAAAATTACATCAAAGAATTGGAAATCACTGATCTGGAGCTAAATGACAATGGAAGAAGTGAAAAAAAATGATGGAAAAACCAGCACTGGGACAATAACTCCCAGAAAAAGAAAGCACACAGCATTTTGCACCAACTTTCAAAAGTCTCACAGGAAGATAGTCATCTTTGTGGAAGCATAAATGTAATTTCTCCTCCTACAATAGCTTAAATGGAGCAGAGTACAATGCGGCATCAGAGGAGGTTGTAATTCTAATAAGGACTGTGAATCTCACTTTAGCCCAGCAGGAAAAAAAATCTCTCTCTTGTGTTCTTCATCTGCAGCTGCCAGCAAAAATGCAAATGTTACATCAATGAGCACAAAACAACAGGCTGATCGTGTCAACAGCAATCAGTCATGTTTCTGCAAAAATCACATGGAAAAACATGACAGGTTATGTGTTTGTTTGGCATTTTGTGATCTGATTTGCAGATAACCTGCAACTCTTTTTCTTTTCTCTTCATCATTATGTAAGTGGTTCTAATCCCAGACTCATAACCACAGTGAAAAGCCTCCAGCTGATGCAATATGCAAAGGTTATGAAGAGATTGCATTCCTACAGTTTTAGATTATTTTCATTGAGACAAGAATAAAATGAAATGAAGGGGAAAAAATCTTTCTCCCAGTATTGATTTGGGAGTCACTCATCCTCTTTGCCTCCAAGATTAGGCTTAAAAATTCATTTTTGATAATAAAAATTACAGTTAGTGCAGAATAGGAGTCCCACAGGACCTTCCTCTGACAACACTGGACCATCCCCTCTGCTCTCTCATTTCATGCTCATTCATGCTCATCTCATTTCATGTATGATGTGTACCGCATGTCATTTACTTTTTACTTTTTCTCTCTGCACAGACCATTGTTTGTTATTTCTTCCTCGCTTTCACTGCTTTAAGTCCCTCTAAACAAACACATTCTCATTCCCAACCTGCCGGATTCTGCTGCTTGGTCAATAGCCCTTAGCATTAGTTTTCAACACATTAGTCTTAGCTGCACTGAGAACTGCTGTACAGATATATTCTATTGGTTATCCCTCTGCAATGGTAAGTCATGCACCAGCTGCTCCGTCATTATGCAGCAACATTGAATACTGCTGGCTCATTAGCATTAACACAGACTGCATAAAGAGGTCATAGGGGAAGAGGACAGACACCACGCTTCCTATAATGAGACTTATGTTTCAGTCCAACCTTGCCACTGATATTTTTTACTGCTTTTTCCCTTTAAACCAATACAAAACAGGTGACGTGTAGCAAATAGTAATGTATTAACGGCTAATAACATAATAAATTGGGACATTTTAAATGTCCGTCCGTCCGTCCGTCCATCCATCCATCCATCCATCCATTACTTCCGTCCGTCCGTCCGTCCGTCCATCCATCCATCCATCCATCCATCCATCCATCCATTGCTACACCTGTTTATTCCAGTGCAAGGTCACAGAGGGCTGGTTATCCCAGCTGGGATGTTGGTTAAAAAAAACAACCTTTCCACTTCGTGCTTTTCCACATAAGTGACACCCACTTCAAAGTTTCCGACCAATCAAATAATTGTTCTCGCAACAAGAACAAAATGACATCATTTTGTTTTTGCAGCTTCGAGAGGAAGAACAAAGTTCTCTTTCTTCATAAAGAAACAGCCTTAACCCCGCTCATCTAAAAGTGGCTCTTTCAGGGGAAACATTCAAAATGAGACTTGCAGGCTGGTAAAAAAAAAACGTATTTCAGCTGAAACAATGATCATGTTTGTATAAAGTGTTGTCATGGTTACAGTTCATATGTTGGTCTTGATCTCAATTCTCACAAAGGCCCGAGGGTAAGAAGTGCCTCCTTAATGTGGACCCCATGGCTTCTTAAACAATAGACATCACTCTGATGTGGAAACCTTTATGAGACGTATTTCCATCATGCTGCTCGTAGGAGTCATATTTAGTTAAAGGTACAAACAACAGATATAATATGAGCTTGTTCCGAACCAATGCAGAGGGTTTCTGACTAAGCATCAACATGTGATAAATTGGGAGTTAAATGGGTTAACTGAATTTATTTCAGCTCTAAACACAAAATAGTTTAATCTGGCGACAGGAGATCGTATGGAAAATACAACCGGCTAATTAATAAATAACACATTCATGTTTATTTTGAAATGTATCTAAAGATTGAATCGTAGTTTTAAGCAAAGGCATCTGTTCATACAATCCCCTGGAGACGAAGAAAAATGATGTAATTAAAAAAGGATGTACATAAAAAAGTGAATTACAACCGTTCATAATAAAATAATAAGCTGAATTTAAGAGCTTTCGCTCAGACTGATGATGCATATCTCAGGATCTGATGATAAATTTGTCGCTACACCTGCTCATCCACTTCACACTCATTTATATTCACACTCGGGGAGCTGCGCCGGTGCAAGCAAATTCCTGGTGGAAGGAGAATGACACTGCTGAAGGATGGAAAACTGAAAAGAGGTGAAGAGGTTGGGTACACAGAGGGTGACGTAAAAAAGGAGGGAAACAGAGAGGATGGAGATAATGACTGGAGGGAGGAAGGGCGGAGGAGAGAAGAAGGTGCAAAGGAGTTCATTAGTTGTGAGCCAGGAGTTAATGAGGGAGGAGGGGAAATAAAAAATAAAAAAATAGAAGGACGGAGGAATGATGTTGGGAGACAAATCTAACCAAATCAAATTTTATTTATAAAGCGCTGTGCTTCACATACTAAAAACAATTTATGCATAAAAGAGAATTGAAAAAGCCTTAACACGCCAATAACAGCAAATTAAAAACACATACCTCATTATCAGTTCCTTTATACATAATCACACACACGCATTCACACACACACAAACAATGCAAATGTTCACTCCTCCCACTCCGCCCCATTCTTCACAAACATAAACTCCAATCCCTAGAGACTGTATCTCTTAAGTGACTGAAGGTATAAAAATATCACCACAGGAACCACACAAAACCGCGCAGGCCGGGGTCCACACCACAGCCGTATGGCTGCAGCGCAGGACCCTCAGCCGCCCAGACAAGAGTGATCACCGCGGCAACAACCCTGCAGACCGAGCGGGCAAAGCCCCCGGTGTGGAGGATCCCAATGAGGACACAACTGGAGTTAAAAAGTAAGAAAGACAACAGATAAGACTGACAATAATTAAAATGACAGATAAAAATGAGAAAAAAATAAATAAGTGTACTTTTATGACAAAACAATAAAAAAAGAGCCACATAAATAGGTGCTATTTAAAAATACTTAGAAAAATCTATAAAGTTGACGATTAAATAAATAAGATAAAACAGACTAAACAAAATCAAATAAAGACTCAGTTAAAAGCTAAGCTAAAAAGGTGTTGAGCCTCTTTTTAAAAACATCAACAATCTCTGTGGCAGGCTGTTCCAGAGTCTAGGGCTGTAATGATGGAACGAGACCTCGCCGGACGTTTTAGTTCTGACTTAAGGAACCATTAAAAGGCTGGTACCAGAGAACCTCAGAATCCACGAGGGCACATCATTTAAAAGTAATTCAGATAAGTAAGAAGCCCCAAACAGCTAAAATAACAACTAAAATAATCTTAAAATCAATCCTTAAACGGACAGGGAGCCAATGCAGCGATTTTAAAACTGGTTTAATGTGTTTCCGCCCCCTGGTCCTCGCCAGAACTTGTTTCGCTGAGTTCTGGAGTGGCTAGATGTTCTCCCTTTTAGGAAGACCAGAGAGCAGGGCATTACAATAATCTATTCTACTAGAAATAAAAGCATGCATCAGCGTCTCTGTGCTGGCAAGAGAGAGAAATGGGTGGACTCTGGCGATGTTTTTAAGATGATAAAATCCTGTCTGTGACATTTCTAACATTAGGAATAAAATTCAGCTCAGAGTCGAAAAGGACACCCAAATTTCTCACACAGTTAGATCAATTAAAATCAAGTAATTTTGGTAAAATGATCTCTCTGTTGTCTTCAGGACCGATGATTAAAACCTCAGTTTTGTCCTGGTTGAGCTGCCATCCATGACCTTATATCTAAAATACAGTCTAAAGGGCGTTAATTGGCTGCAGGTCATCAGGAGACACGGCGATGTAAAGCTGCGTATCATCAGCATAGCCGTCTCCTGATGACATCACCAGGAGCAACATGTCCAGATTAAAAAGTAGTGGGCCTAAAATTGATTCTTGGGGATCAAACATGAAGTTTTGCTTTGATGGAAAAATCTTATGTTTCCTTTGTAAATAATATCAGGAGAAGAGGCGTACAGAAAGATAAGGAAAGCAAGATAAACAGTGGATAGTGACAGGATGAGTAAGTATGATAAAAAGAAGGCATCACAGGAGTTTTAATAACACTACATGTCCAACCTGCTTTTTCCTGTCACCCTGCTGTGTGTATTTGCTTCTCCCATTAAACATATGAACTTTCCTCTGCATCAGCTCACCCTCCCACCACCTCACATGTCAAACACAATGAGCTGGTGTATATCTTATGTAAAGAGCTTTTTGCTACTGTGGTCTCACAGAAAGGTAATAAACCCTCCATTTAAGACACGAGGTGCAGGAGTGTCAGCCGACGGCGACATGGCACAATTATACTGCACTGCAGTTGCTCCTTAAATGCATTATTTATTTATTGTGGTTGTTTGCTTCCCTCTTCTACGGTTTTGTTAAGTAGCAATGATCCCGATAGGACTTCGCAGCTTTATAATTCCTGAAGTCATGCAGATCGATGCGCTGACAGGCTGAGTCAGACAAGAGGTTCTGTAATTGAGCCGAGCACGAATGACAACACTGTCTCAAGTTGAGAATAAATAATGGATATAAAAACAGAGGTGGATGGCGTTAGAGAACTAAGAGCTGACAACTGAGGTAAATCTGTTCTAATCATCTCTCATAGATGTTTTTGGTTTATTTTTACTAACAAAAATGTTTTTCTTTTATTTGAAGCTACGTGTAAGTCCCATCTGCTGCTTTCCACCATGATTGTAAATGAAATGCATTTCACTTCAGATGTGAGATCGTTTCCATTCACGGCGACAAGGTCTAAAACTGTTTCACAGACATCAACATTTCTGTTTCTGTAACTGTACGGGATAAAGCTACCCAGTCATAATAACTTTGCTCTGATTTGGAGATGATAAACGAGCCCTGCTTGTCCAGAGGATCTGCATCCACTCATCTGTTCAGTTTGTTTTTCATTCATCAGGGTTTGTTCGCAGATATCTGGTTCCACTCTGGGCATGCAGAGCTGGTGTTAGTCACATAGTAAAAAAAAAAAAAAAACAGCTTGTCCGGTTTCTGTTCATGATGCTAAAAGCACAGCTGCCTCTGCGGATGGCTGTGATGGAGCTGATGAGCATGAAATAGATTGATGCGTCAGTCATGCTCACATCTTGCTGACAAAATGCATCCAGGAGGAATTCTGGGTTACGTTTTGTATTCTGCTTCGGATCTATTCAGTAATGCGGATCAGTTTTTTTTTATTTATTTTTTTTTATTGTTAAATTCTCCCAGAGCTACATTGTATACTATTCATATTAAACAAAAGCACTGCACATGGGACTTGTCTATTCCATCTAATTACGAACAGTAAAAAATGCACAGAAAATTAACATGTAAAAATCAACAATGAAATGATTTATTCCATCAGTGGTCACTAGAAACATTCTCTCTAAAAATAAAGCCAGAAGTTTAATGTGTGTGTTTTCATCTGATGAAAACATTGACAGAAGCACCAGGAGAGTCATTTTTAGAAAGATTTTGCTCAAAGAAAAGTGTCTGGAATTACTTATGTCAGTTTGTTTAATGGTTAGCTTAATGCCTGGTTCAGACTACACGATTTTTATCGTCGTTCACGACGGTCGCTATGTCAGATTAACAGACATGGTGTCATAAATTCGTTGGGTGTCTTGTGCCGGCAAGTGGCCACACTACGAGAATGACCCCCGATCATAGCGTGTTGTTGAGAAACTTCAGAGCGTGCAGGATAGGAGGCGGGACAAGCAGCTGTCAATCAATCATGGCAACAGATGCTGTTCTCTGCTCCGGGAGAGCAAAGAAAATATAAAGACAACAGTGGACTAGTTCCTGGGTGTCGGGGAGAGGGAGTTATGGGCTGTCTATCCTGCAAACAAAACTCGAGGTAAGAAATGTATTAACATGATTAAAACACTGCAACGTTTTAATGCTAGCATGTAATTTTAAAGTTTGCTCACTTTATCATCAGAGGTAAATACCATACTTAATTGATTTTTATGTGTTTGAAATTGATTTACAATTTGGCATCTTTGTCCCCAAGATAACTACAGGTAATGTTTATGTTGTGTCTAGTCATAGCTTCATTTTGCAAAGGGAATTGTAGCCCGAGTCGTTCAGTCCTTATTTCCTAATTTATCAATTAGACAAACAAAACTGAAGTCTGTTGATCAAACTAAAATTACAGGTTAACTCCTCCACAGACAGGATGCTCCACCATTAACCCTTCTAGCTCGGTGCTTATTTAAGGCTCTGTTTGAAAATTGATTAAATGTGTAAATATAAAGAATAGATGAAGAGAATAAATGAAGATGGCACAGAGCACAAATGAAAAAAGTTTCAGGCTTGCTGAAAAAAGATGAATATGACTGTCCCTTTAAAGCAGCGGTGTCCAACTCCGGTCCTCGAGGGCCAGAATCCTGCAGGTTTTCAATGTATCTCTGCTCCAGCACACCTGACTCAAATTAATGAGTAATTGTGCAGAGCTTCATAGGCTGTTGTATCCTTTTAAT
>JAOXYM010000018.1:23767498-23795443 GCA_028567055.1 Leptatherina wallacei
TAGGCTGTTGTATCCTTTTAATTTGAGTCAGGTGTGTTGAAGAAGGAAACATTGAAATCCTGCAGGACAGCGGCCCTTGAGGACCGACTTTTGACACCCCTGCTTTAGAGTGATGCAGCTGTAGCTCTAAACCTCTATAAAATCATAGAGCAATATGCAAACATGATCTCTGCAAAGACCAACTCTGATAAAGTGTATCAGATCAAAATTAGACAGATTTTTAGGACAGAAAGTTCAGGCGAGGTCTCCAAAATGACCATTTTTTGCACAGTTTGCCATCATCTGTTCTCAAAGTCCCCAAATTGTTTTTATAAGTTTTAAAAGGTTAAGTTTTAATATCTTAATCTACTTTCAGTCCAGATGTGAAAGAACCATTTAGGTTTTTCTTTAAAAGTCTTTTCAACTCAACAAAAAATCCTCAGAGGAGTTGAACTCCCTGGTTTTTATTCAACAGTCTGAGTTGCTTATTATCATTCCGGCCTCAGCATGTAGCGAACCACGCATCAATCTCAAAGTGGAAGTGTTTTCGTCTGCCTCCTACTTCATGAAAGAATGTTAAAGTAATGCTGAGCTTCAAAGCGTCTGTTTGTATTCATGTGGCTTTGCATGTGTGACCACATGAGGGATTAGTCCATTGATTCTGCCACTGATTATCTCCCAACTACCTTAGCTAAGAAAAACGAACGGCCTCCTTGTGAGTGCATCCTTCCATATTATGGAGTTGAATCACCCACTTAATCAACTGGCCCAACGCTTAACTGAAATGAAACAAACATCCTTTAATATGAACTAAATAAAATCTAAAGAAGCAGAATAACATCTTTTGGAATCCTGGAGACGTTCACCCTGTTTCTTACCCCGTCTTGAGGTTATCGATGGCCTCCTCCACGCCTTTCTGGTTGTTGCGGATCATATACTGATGCATGTTGGGATAGTTGGAGCGGATGTTCTCTTCGGTGCTGCCGTTCGGCACGGTGCCGAAGCGCAGCGGCGGGTACTGCTCCGTCGGCTGCTGGAACTGTGAGGGAGGAACAGGTGGGCAGAGATTAAAGTGACTGACTGGAAGAGGGAAGTTAAAAAGAGAGTAGTTGAAAAGAGGCACAGGGAGCTGATCCCCGCTACAGGATGAAGTGCTGTAGAGATTCAAAGTCTTCGCTTTCAAAGACTGGGGGGGACGGGGGCCGTGCGTGACAGCTTTCAGAGAAGCTGAGGGGGAGTTTAATAAAAACAGATGAGGTTTTAAAGTGTCATAGCGGCAGGATTCAGTTTGTGCGCTCTATTGAAACCGTACTAAACACACTGGTAGCAGACGGAAGTGTGTTTTTTTTCACTTTCTACTTTTTTTCCAAGCTGTTATGTCCTTTTAAAGGCGGACAAAAAAGAACAAAACCACAGTGTTTCATGATCATATTTCTTGAATCACTCCTGTGCCTCATTTTATAGTTCAGAATTATTCATGCGTACTTGTCATTTTGAGGCCTCACTTGGCTGATTCTTTATTTTATGTGTGTGTGTGTGTGTGTGTGTGTTAATCAGTCAATCAATCAGTTCGTCTTTCCATCTATCCCAGATAGTACCTTCTTATCTGACAGCCCTGACACTGTGTCAATGTACTCCTCCTGGATCATGAAGGCAGCAAGGTTGGCAGTGTAGGAGGCCAGGAAGATGACAGCAAAGAAGGCCCACACCAGCACCTGGTGGAGAAGAACAATGAAATAAAAGCAGTGACGGCTGAGCCTGACAGGAGTCAACGTGTTTTAGGATTCCTGTGACAATTTAAAAAAACAAAAAAGAAACATGTCATTGCTCAACATGCAGCTGAAGCTTCACCTTGCCCGTTGAGTCATTTGTCAGTCCGGCATGTTTAACCTCTGAAAATGTCACTGAAACCTTGGCTCGTGTCCTCCGAACTTAAACCTATATTAATGATGACGGTGAAGAAATTTCTTCAAGGAAATTATGTTTTTCTTCTTCTACACTGCTGACCACACCCTAATCTTCTACTTTGGCCAACCTTGCAGATCAGTCAGTTCTGACTGCGGTATTTACCAGGACATCACAAGCTACATAGAGTAAATGTTTCAGGGATATATCAGCCATTTTACACTAAAGTCCCTTAAAATATTTGTTTGCTTCTTAGTATAATTCAATCCTCAGTCACTGCATACCTCATTACATGTAAATGGCTTCAACACGCTTCTCTTTGGCAAAGAAAAAAAAACAAAAAACATTTAACTGGCTTTTAAAGAGGAAAAAAACAGAAAACTCTGCTGGCTTTTGTCACTTTCTGCATTTCAAGGTTAGTCACTGACAGTCTAATTAATCTATTTTGTCTTTAATAGTTTGTAGCTCCAGAGGCCACCAGAGTGGATCACTCAGTGTGTATCAAAACAAAACACATAGCCAAAGCCCTTGGCAGTGGAAGCAGATGGCACAGAATGGGCTGATGCCCCGCTGTTATTTAACTGGATATTTGCCACAAACTCTTGTCATTATCCGCATGCAGTAACTACCAAACGGTGATGTTTTCTTTTAAATAAGCAACCAACTTTGATCAAGATAAACAGACTGGATTATCTCGCAAAGGCACAAGTCTGAAAATCTGAAACTAGCTGGGAGCTATAGTCATGTTTTCAGTCATTTATGAGCAGAAATACTAAACTTTTTACATGTAGCATTGCTTCTGAGGAAGACAATTTATTTCAATTACCCTCACTGCACAGTATAAAAGGCTGGTGAGACACTTGGCATGGAAATGTGTAGTTGTTTAGAAGTGATGTCTTTATTGCTGCTCCATGCTGCACTGTTGACATTTAGCCAGGAAGTAAGTATTAGCAGAAGCACTCTGAGTGAGTGATGAATTGTGCTGTTTGCATCCATAGAACTCCATCTTAATGCCAAAGGTTAATTTGCATAATTTACTCAATGAATAAATGAAAATGCATTCTTAGCTTTGACAACTGAAACATTAAAATGGCTGTAACTGGAAGGCTGAAGGACAGACTCGTCTCTTAAAGTGAATCCGATTTGAGTTTCACAACCTTTGGACTGCTGTAAAAGTGATCAAAACTAATGTTCAATATCAATAAAACATGACCGGCAATTATTCACATAGAACAGGCTGGGACACTCAGTCACAACCCTGCAGTGGTTTTGGTAGGTTTGAAAAATGTACATAGAAACAAAAAGTCCATCCATCCATTTTCTGTACCGCTTAATCCATGCAGGGTCGCGGGTGGGCTGGAGCCTATCCCAGCAAGTATCAGGCGAGAGGCAGGGTACACCCTGGACAGGTTGAAACAAAAGTCATTTCTAGAATAAACTTCCAGGTGAAGGGCTGCTGCGAGGGGTAAATTTCCAAGGACACATGGAAGATTTAGCATCTTTTTTATTTATTTTTTTAAAGTAGCTTAAAATTTCTGTTAGTTGCCTTCCAACAAAGAACGGTGGTAAGCTGACCCATTAAAAATGTGAATACCACATTTGTGCATGACATTCAGGAAAAGGGATCAGTTAGGTGAATCATACAAATTACGTTAGTGCATGCAATAAACTATTTATATGTAAAAAAAAGAAAAAAGAACATGTCTTAAATTTTCCACATTAACGTTGAATTTTGTTGTATTAGCATTAAGCAACTATGCAACTATTTATTTGTTTATTTGCATTTGTGTAAATTTATTATGCATGAAGAAAAATGTCATTTCACTCTAAATCCACTGCAGGAAATTAAAGATGACCTTGAATCCAACTCGTTTCTAGAGAAATACCAAATCTGTGTAGCTGGTCTGACATTGTTATGTGAAGTTTTAATGACGCCCTATTCACTTGTGTGTGTTGTTCAATCCTGAACCATAAAACAAAAAAAGTGTTAAACTGAATCCAAACAACACATCTTAAATTTTCCAAGCCAGTGATCAGTTTCATGCCTACATGACCTGAGTTTTAAAAAAAGCTCCATCTGCATCATAACTCCTGATTATCAACATATCTGAATTACCTCTTGGAAGCTGTTTTTGATATTAGCTCAAAGATTTTCATTTTGTCTTCTTATTCTAATTTTATGAAAATATTTTTTCTTCTGTTCAGACAATGCAGCATGATGTTGTAACATACCTTTCCTCTTTTTGATATTAATTAGTAAATCTGTGAAGCTTTCAGCCTTTACCTGCATGTTTAGGATTTGCAACCATATGCTGATTTACCTGTCTTTGTAAATCTCATCCATAAAAGTCTCTTCAGTAGATTTTCCTTTAACATTAAGTTGAGGTGAAGAAGAAGGTTTGATGAGCAAAAAGACATCATGACATCCAGCAAACTCTGTTCAGAAAAAATACATTTATAAAGAGAGAACTAAAAATAATCTTTTTCCCTCTTTCCCCTGACCTCCTTTATAAGCAGCTAAAGAGCTCTTCAGATGATTGAGATTGCAGCAAAAGGCACTTGGGTTGATAGTAAAAAAAAAAAAAAAGGAAAAAACAACTTGAGTTTTTCACCTTGTGAGGCTCTACTTCACATCAGAGGTTCAAAAGCTTTCCACTGATTTTCATTTTGATTTTGTAAGGGCACAAAGCAACAGCAAATATTAAAAAGCAGTAAATTATTGTTCATAGATGTACACATAACTTTACAATATAACATTTCAATGTTTTCGATTTGAGCTAGAGATTTAATAAATTGTTAAAATCTTTGATTTAAACTCTAGTGAGACAAAGATTAAATCACTACTGTAGTCATACAGACTTGTTTTAACCCACAAGTTATCAATTCATGCCTGTTAATCGGTGACCAATCATCTAGCAGATTAATAAATGAAACGAACAAATGAATCAAGTCGGTCCATCAGTCATACAATGAAGTGAAGGAGTCGGCTTTACCATGATCTTGCTGGTGGTTCCTCTGGGATTTTCCACAGGCACCGAGTTGTTGAAAACCAGCGCCCACAGCAGCCAAACAGACTTCCCAATGGTGAACTTTGATCCACCCGACTCTGAGAGTGAGAAACATGCGGACGTTGAGCCAGTACAGGTTTAAGTTGTTAAATATTTTAACTTGTGCTGAAGTCTAAATGCTGCATTAGAAAACAGGAAACGTCTAATAAAACCCTCTCAGTTCTTGACTTTTACTCAGCTTTCCATGATTTTTGACCAGGTTTAGAAATGACATCTTGTTAAGTTGATGAAAAGATTCTCATACGGTTTTAAAAACAACACTCAATGACATCTGATAAAAAATGGCACATTTTAAATGATTTAGAAAGAAACACTGAAGTGTCCCATTACATTTAGAATGAAAGAACCCAGTTATGATCCCGCCATGTTGCTATCACAGCCTTCCTTCTTTCACCAAATCAGCAGGCTCACATTCGGGTATTAATGGGGTGTAACACTGGCGTCAGATGATGGGCCCTAGCTAACGCTTGGCAGGTCAAACCTAAAGTTTGGACTGATTTCACAGGGATCAAACGTGGTTGTGCTGAAGTAAGACAGACTCTTGAACCTTCAGTGACACTGTCATTTTGATTATAAATAGTATTCGAGACAAGAAAGGGGGAAAACAGATCTACGGGAGAATTTGATGACAAACATTAAGAAAAAACATTTTCAAAAATGTTTAAAGCCATATTTTTACTGGGGCGGGGATGATATGCTTTTCTCCAATTCGATTATTTTACGATTTTTTGGGTGCCGATTCAATATGAATTGCGATTCTTCGATATTGGCAATTTTTGTGATCTTTAGTTTGCTTTTTTAAAACAGCAAAAAAAGCAAAATAATCAATCAACTTTTTAGTTGATTGATGAAGATGTCTACAAACCATATCAGGAGCCATATTTCCTAAAAAAAAAAAAGCACGTTATATGTGAGTCAGTTTTTAAGATATATTTGAACCAGCTGAAAATCAAGCATTTCAATTTGGAAAGAAGCTCCTCTTGGCAAAGCAACTTTGCTCGCCACAACACAGCAGCCAGACCATCATTCTTCTACTATAATGCTAGAAGACAAGTAAAAAAAAAAATTTAAATAAAATTGGAAAAAAAATTCTATAAGAATTGTAAAACAAAAGATACTTATGTGAATCGTTTTTTTTCTCCCACCCCTAATTTTTACTTTGGTATGGTTGATCCACTGACCCACATTTCTAGAAGAGTTCATAGAATAACTTCAAGACCCACTTCAGCCGAGGTTCAGGGGGTCTAAAATGAGCCTACATGATTTGGCCCCACCTACAATGAAGAAGAAGCAGCTCTGAGACCAAAGAACATCCCTCAAGATTGAGGACTACCAGTTCATTTTACATATGCAGTGTAGATTCCATCCCCATTTAAGAGGAATGCATGCAATGTTATCTTGAACTTATTAATGGGATTTTCCCTGATGATCTTTGGAACAAGAAATGAAACAATCCTGATTATTGGGCTGCAACCAAGTACTGATAAAACAAACCAGAAAAAGCACACTTTCGTTTTAAATGTGATTGCACAGTCACATGAATATTTCCCTCGAGTGGAACGACAGAGTCTGAGTCCAGTACTTGAAAGCCGAGCACTTATTACACAAAAATCATGTAGACACTGATGTCCGCATACCTTTGGGGGCACAGATTTAGTTTATTGTGGACTTCCACTGCAATGATTAGAGGAACTGAGCGACAGTGATTTATGGACTGCCTGATGTTAGGGCATCAAAAAGAATCTGAGAATAGACCGGTATCGAGACATCAAACCTGACCCCCAGAGTGTAGTCTCTGTAGGGCTTAAAACAGGGATGTAGTTTGTCACTGAAAGTGAAAAGGGAATATAAAGCTCTCAAAATTACAATAAAGGCAGTAACAATGGCATTTCTTTTAATCCCAGTTAATAATGAGGATCTGCAGTCTGGTGCACTCAACTAATAAAAGACGGCTAAAGTCATGTCTGTACATTTATACAGGGAGGGCCATAAGCTTCCATACATAGGAAAATGTATAACGTATATCTTTTTATGTTTTTGTTTCCAGATACTTGGATTGGTCGGTGTGGAGTGGCCTCCCAGATCCCCCTGGTAATCATAGAGCACATTATATAAATAAAAATGGTTGTCTAACATAAAATGTTTATTTTTCCTATCAATGGAAACTTACAGACCAGCCTGTAGTCACTTAGACATGCCAAGTGCATTTTCTGACCTCATCTATGTTTTACCATCTATATTTTTTTTAAATTTTGAGATAAAAAATGCTAAAACTTTAAAAACTAAAAAAACAAGAAGAACCTACCTGACAACCACCGATGAACAAATACCCACCTGTCACTGGTTTTTGTGTCAGTACCATTACAAAGTAATAAACATTTCCCCATGAATTATGTTAAATAAATGTGTCTACAGGAAAAAAAAGACAGCCTTTAAACAGTTGGAACAAACAATGAACTGACAAAAGCTGCAAAAATGTCAAAATCGACCACCACCGCATTGTCAGCATTCACTTTGGTAAATATAAAGAAACTATATTGTTGAGCAAAATAATAAAGAAAGGAATAAAAGAAATTGGGACACATTACATAATGTGTGCAAACGCCCTCTTTAAATCCCCCCCCCCCCCCCCCCACCCCCCCCCCCCCCCCCGCCCTTCCTCGCTTACATAACTGACAAATTGACAAGTTGGTAATAATGCTGTGAAATGAGCAGTGGCGGTGGGTTGATTGGCGTCTCTTACTCTTGGCGCTCTGCAGGCTGCGGTTGTATCCCACGGGGCTGAAGAACTCAAAGATGAAGACGGTGACAGCCACCACTGACAGGCACATCACAAACATCATCACCCACACCGCCGGGCTGTAGGGCTCTGCAACACACACAAACACACACAGATACACAAGCCAGCATCAGATAATGCATCAGAAGTTTGCCTGTCATTTGTAAAGTGCCACTTTTTTTAAAACACGCATTATGACTGGAGCGGAAACAAGTAAGAAGAGCAAAACTTGCTGAGACGGTGCGGCGAAAGCATGAGGTGCCCGAACTGCTGTTTGCTGCTGTCGGTGTCTGTGTGTTTTTTTTTTCTGTCGAATTTTAGGTCAATATTTACTCTTGTCTGTCAATGCCTGAGGGGAATATCTGTGTTTTCTATGTTTACCAGAAGGTTTCTAACTACAGCTGTATGAGAGATGTTTGGCATGTTTCACTGGAAACTGCCCAAAAATGACTCATCAAAGAAAAGCTAAACAATAAGACTTGCCAAAATAATATGTATTTGAGAAGTCATACTTCTCTGTAATGTTTCGCAGTACTGGTCCATCTGGGTTTCAACCCTGACCAATGCTCATGAGGTTTTGGTTGGGACCAAAAGAAAGAGATACAAGTAGTTGAAATGAGTTTCCTTCGGAATGCGGCAGGGCTCAGCCTTAAGGCCCATTATGCTCTACGCCAGCGGTTCTCAAACTGGAAGTCGTGAGATCATTTCACGGGGTCGCCAGAAAATTGTGAAAAAATATAAAACCAACATTTATCAAATGAATTTGGGACTTAATGCAGAGATAAATCTTAAATTAGCACCTTAATTTTTTAACACATTAATGCATAAATCCACATGAATCTTCCTTATTCATGAAGACTCTGACAGTTTTCAAGCCTTATATTTAGAGGATCCTGCAGGATGACCCATCTGATATCATACAATTAATCATTGGGGTCGCGAACACCAATGTATGTTGTCTTAGGGGTCGTGGCTCAAAAGGTTTGTGAACCACTGCTCTACGCCACTCTCTCTCAATCCTGGTCCTCGGGGACCACTGCCCTACATAATTTAGAGGATTCCATACTTTAACACACCTGACTGAAATGAATGAGTCATAACAGACTTGCAAATAACTTGATGAGCAGTTCAATAAATCTGAGTTGGAAAGAACTAAAACATGCCAGGCAGGGGTCCCTGGGATTGGGAAGCACTGCTCTATGCTAATGACAGATATGGAGCCTTCCATCCATCCTGTGTCATTTACATGCGTAATATGGTTAGTTTCCACGAGCTGTATAGCCTAACAAATATCAATTGAATTCAGTGACATACAGTGTACCTATTTGTACATAAAGAAAGCATGAATGAGCCTTTACAGGTAGGGAAAGGAGCTTAGAGCATCCGGGAGGAACTAAGGATAGAGAAGCTGCTCCTCCACATCAAAATAAGTCAGATGGGGTGAATTGGGTGTCTGTTTATGATGCATCCCTGTCACCTCCCTTTGAATGTCTTTTGAGCACACCCAATTGGGACAAGATCTTGGGGTAGACCCAGGACACAATGCAGGAAATAAAACAGACCGTCTCTCCTGGTCTGTAGTTCCTTGGGTACTTGTGTATTGGCAACAATGTCAATAATAAGTTGATTAAGGGCTCTGTCTCAGTTCATGATGTGGTGGATAAAAAACTTAGGAACAATAAAAACTCACCAAAAATCCATGAAACCGAAAGTTTTCATAGAAATTAGTTAATGGGTAGCATTACATCGCCCTGTTCTTCCATCTTCGGAAGTTATCGAAACTTTATCTTTCAGATGTTAGATATTTTATTTGAGATATGCTGTTTTGTGTTCAGTTAAGTTTAAGGCAAAATACATGTTGTATGATTTGGGCAACCAAATGTTGCATTCAAAGCAACAATAAAACATTATTGTTTCCATTTGGATTTATGGTGTTGAATTTTTCCAGGGTTGGCAATAATTCTAGTGTGAAACAAAATAATAAATTTCAATATCATGTTAAAAGCAGCCATATATTTTTCTCTCTTGTTATTTATTAGGCAGCAACAAAGAAGCAGGGAGGACCTGGGATTAAGGTCAGTTACTGCTAAAACAATGAATCGGGAAAGAAAAACAGGCATAGATAGTGCACCACCACTAAATCTGTGGCTTATTTCATAGTTGAGCATATGATGCCTAGAATAAAAACAGCCCAATCACATTGGTATTGTATTTACACAACCCACACAGTTTGATTGTGCTATACGTTCTGTTATATGTTATGGTTAAAAACTTTCTACACTAATATTTTGTGAGGAGTTAATTTGCAAAACAAACGGACAAAATATTCCAAAGAAGTTGAAAATATTTTTTCTTTCAAATTTTCTGTAGTTTTGCAATTATGTTATTTTCAGGAACTCCTCTCTGATAATTGCATAGTGAATGGATTTTTGACCAATTTACAGAAGCAGTTGTGTTATCACTCGTCACCCTTATTTTCCCCACCATGTAATATATCATTGGATTATAAGCAATGATTTATAGACCAATATGGGGATGAATACGGAGGAAAAGACACAGAGAAAAGCTCATCACAAAACCAGCATTCTGCAAGAGGCTCTTATTGGTTGATCCCACATCAGCTCAGCTTTGTAAATGCCAGCTGCCAAATGAGAAATACTTTCTTTTGATAATAAGAGGCATGATATGCCAAAAACCAGGACGGATCAGTGAAGTGCATTAGTGCTGGTATTCAGAAATATGGAGATGTAGTTTTTTAAGGATTATATAAGCTAGCATTTAAGCATTGGAGGCTTGAAATCATTTTTGCATTGCCGATGGGTATGTAATAAACATTCTCATATTGTTAATTTTCTGCTTCAAGAATTGAATGTCATTTCTTAGCTGAACGACAAAGCAAATGTGGAGTCTTATCGCTGGGGTACAAACCTCAGGGTGGAGACAAGGGGAAATTGTCTCTCCTCATCTTGTCTGTCCAAAGAAATGAATGCTAGTCTAAGTGACGGCTGAGGGAACAAGTAGATACTGCTGAGATTTTCTAAATTAGAGGGATTTGCTGCAGAGACCGACGGTGGAGGCACTGGCAGCTGTACTGCTAATCAACCTGCAAAGGAGAGATGGGCCGAGCTGCTGGGTTGACTCATCAACACCTTTGTCTCTTTGTGTTCCATCCAGGAAGAGGCGCTAAATCAAACACAACTGTGTGCACACATACCAAAGAGCAACAAGCACTGTTTACATGCAAGGCTTTTAGCTGAGTCTTCCCTGCAGACGGACAGTAAGGGAGCAGGTGGAGAGGCTCAAGATTTATCCATTAAACTTACTGCCAGCCAGGGTTAATATGCTCTTAAGGCTGGAGGAGCTGCCAAGCCGGGTGCCATGTGGACGAAAGCATTGCTTTTTATTTCCACCGAGGGTTTCCATATCATAGAAGCAAAAACCTGTGATTTTATCACACATCATTGAATAATATTTCAAATTCTATTAACCATTTTTTTATGACATATTGATAGATACGGGGCAGCAGTGGCTCAGTGAGAAATGTAAAAGTGTGTTGGGTGCTTTTAAAAGCATTATAAAATAATAATCCATTATCAGTTTTAAATGCATTTTATATAGAAAAAGACACACACAGTCCCTCTACCCTGGATGGGGTGGGTGGATGTTCATCTCAAACTCAGGTCCTCTACCAGAGGCCTGGGAGTTTGAGGGTCCTGCACAGTATCTTGGCTGTTCCTAGGATTAATCGCTTCTGGACTGAGATGTCTGATGTTTCTCCAGGTATCTGTTGGAGCCACTTCTCTAGTGGGGGAGGACACAGCCCCCAGTGCTACGATGTCTATGGTCATTACTGTTGCACCTTCCAGGCTTTCTCCAGCTCTTCCTTTAGTCCTTGTTATTTCTCCACCCGTGTTCCTTTTTCCTGATATCGCCATCATTTGGGATGCCTACATTGATCACAACAGCTTTCTTCTGCTGTCTGCAGATGTTTCTGTACACTATGCCGGCTACTTGATTATGACGTTCCATGTAGTCTTTTCCTGACAGTATCTTGCACCCTGCTGTTAGGTGTTGGATTGTTTCAGGGGCCTCTTTACACATCTTGCCCGTGGGATCCTGCCTGGTGTGGAAAATCTGAGCCTCTACCGCTCTGGTGCTCAAGGCTTGCTCCTGTGCTGCCATATGTTCATGGGCTGTCCCTTCTAGCCTTTGGTAGGACTTGCTCTTGTCTGCTACTGCACAGCTATCCATCAGTGGTACATCCCACACAGGGGTTTTTCCTCCCATTATGGTTCATCCAACTCCTCCTCCAGTTTCCACTGCCTGAGACATTCACTAAGTTTTTCATCACTTGGGGCCATCTTCCTGATGTATTTGTAGACCTTGTATGTTTCATCTTGGATAGCGGCACTGATGCTCACTACTCTACCTCCTCCTTTGCACTTAGCATAGCATATATATAGCATATATATATATATATGCACAGTATCTTAGCTGTTCCTTGGATTACACTCTTCTGGACTGAGATGTCAGATGTTTCTCCAGGCATCTGTTGGAGCCACTTCTCCAGATTGAGGGACACTACCCCCAGTGCTACGATGACCAGGGGCACCACTGTTGCCTTCACCCTCCAGGCTAATCAATTTTATTTTAACTGATTTTATACTGTAAGTACTGCAGTGATCTGAATTATAGTTACAATATTGATTTGCTTTGAATGTTGAAAGTCTCAGTTGTAAATTTGGACAGTGTGTGTGTGTGTGTGTGTGTGTGCGCACAAAACATGAAAGAGTGATGTTTCAGAGAGTGAAAACGGGTTTTGCTGCATCAATTTTGTACAGACATGTGATATCTGATTTTACAGTGTGAAGGATGCTGACTTTGATGATTCTTTAACTTGCACAGCTTACGTCAGTGCACATACGGCAGACACACTCACATTCCTTGAAAGGGCCGCTTAAAGACTTCAGATTAAAAAAAGTTTGAATTTTTTGCCCATTAGTTCTCGGGCAAGGCTTTAAAGTAGCACTATGCAACTTTCTGACCTTAAAAGTATTTGTTTCTGACCCATTTTGATAGCACAGGGATGTTTATTAATGATATTCCTGGAGATGTCGTTGCCCAGCAGCATCCTAAGGCAGATAAACAGCACTTTAAAACTGACGTCATTACCAGGTGATTGGTGTTCCCACGCAACCAATTTGGCAAATTGTGCAACATGAGAACACCAATCAATTCAGGGGAAAACAGTTAATAAACCAAACATTAACACAGTATTTCACGAATGAACACACCATAACAACACAATTATTGATAACTCAGTGTTATTTACACCAGTAACTGGTAGTCCGTTGTTTTTAGTATATTTCTTTCTGAAATGTTTTGTATGGATACGAAACATTTTAGAAAGAAATATAATAAAGACAACAACGGACTACCAGTGGTACTTGATGCAGTTACCTTGAAATCTGGAATCTCGTGGTTCTCTGCAAGTTACAAGTTCTCTGCTAGAAAAACAAGGTAACTTTCGTTATTTCCAGAAAAATTCCTTCAGGAAACAACCTCAGAAGACAACTGAAACATGCTATGACTTTTACTGACTGGAGAGAGATCTCAGAATGGTAGATTTTCGTAGTGATGAATCCCCTAATGACAGCTAATTTGGCATCCATCTTGCATCCTACCCCAAAGTTCAATAGTGCTTCTTTAAAGGATTAAAGGCTAGTTGATCTCTCACATGAGGTTTCTTAAGAATATGAACAGGATTTATTGAGCTATAAGTATGGGTATATGTCAGGTGAGTCTGAGTTGATGTGACAAGTGAAGTCTGTTATGAATTTGCATCACAGAAAGAATCTTGTGTGTCATTTTTAATCCAAGCACATTCTTATATACCTTTGGATTTGATAAATCAAAATTGCCTTGGCAGAGAAAGTGTGTAAATAATTACATGGTGCCCTGCAAACTCGGAAGGTTGTGTGTGATTTATTTTCTTACACTCGGGTGGGTGAGGAGTGTAAAGCGGCTGTTTGTTGTTTTCAAAGTGCTGTCAGCCTTGAGTTAAGATGCAAGGAGCTTTATTGTTTTATTTCACGGCCATGCTCTCTCTCAGCAAGTTTGGTCTCCAGCAGCTATATATCCATTTGGGAAGAGAGTCATTTATGTTTATGTGACACCCTAATGTATAGTCACATTATTAATTTACGTTTGTTTATATGGGAAAACAGTGACTTTGGGTAACAGTGTTGTAAGTTGTAGTTAGCACTCACGCCAGAAGGTGGCGCATCACCCTCTGAGACAGAATGGTGAGGTCGTGCGTAGGAGCGACGCAGAGAAACCTCACCAGTCGCCTGTCCCATCTTTTTCTGTGTTTTCAGGTCATTAACTGGGGTAAAACCACACAAAATGGGTTGTAATGTATTTATAAGAAACACAGCTAAATGTGGATGTATAAATCAGTAAACACTGTATTTTCCTAAGTTTTGAGTGAAGTGAAAAGACGTGGGAAAGTAAAACTCCAGGCGACGCCACTGGCGCCATTTTGAGGTTACTGTATACGTATTACTAGCTTCTTTTTGGTATACTAAGCTCCTTGATGTATCCTGACATTGGGTTAAAGTGTTTCTATATGGTTAACAGAATGTTTGTTTTGGGTTTTGTACATTGGTAATGAGTGTTGAAAGCTAAAGCTAAGCCTGCTAGTTTACGTATGTTTCTACCATGCATTTCTTAGCCTTTAAGCTACATGGTGGTAGGCTAAAAACCATTGTATGTCAGTCCAGTTGAGAGTATTAGAGAGGTATTTTGATTAAAAGCAGAATAAGTAGATAAATAGGTTAAAATATGCTAAAAACAAGTAATTCATAATATGTGAATTGTGTCATGGTAAAAGCTAATTGTGCAAAACATATTTCAAAATACTGTACATGAAGAAAATATATATTTTGTATAAGAACAGTCGTAATACTTTTAATTGATGGTGATGATGCAAGATATTGTACTAATAAATATGGCAGGAGCGAGATGCAGAGAAACCTCACCAGTCGCCTGTCCCATCTTTTTCTGTGTTTTCAGAACATTTAATCTGCTCAACGGGCCCAGAACCTGGGTGTGTTACATTTATATCCATATTAAAGCAGGGGGAGTCAAGTGAAGACAAATGCTGTTTTTCCAGAGATGTCCCCTGTATTTTTGACACCTGGGAGCTGCCAGGTACAACCCAAGCATGGCACTCGTGCCAATGAGCAGCTCTGCTGAAGCACATGTGGTTAGGGTTGGGGTTAATGAGGCTCATGTGTTTTACCTCAAGGGCATTTTAGTAGCAGTTGTGCATTAAAGGGACAACATTATATATGTGTTGTATGCTTGCCAACATGTCCCCAGCAGATAATGAAGGATTTAAGCAGAAGATAAGTTCTCTGAGCCCAGAGAAGCTGTCCTGGATTCATGTTTTAAGTCCTTTTATAAAAAGAAGGATAACCTTAAATTGAACCTGAGTGCAGATTTAGTTGATCTATGTGGAGAAAGCCAGAACAGCTCACATCACTGGCTGTGTTCCCATTAAGTAAAGCAGTCATAACAGGCGGTAGTTAGTTAGACATTTTCCAATTAAAATGTTTAAATGAGGTTCATTAATATTCAGTTTTCCATATGGAACACATGACAACTAAAATGTCTTAATACAGCTTCTCCCTGCTCTTCCGTTTATAATGCTACTACTGGATGCACTTGCAGAGTTTATTATGGAAATATTATGTACATATATCACACAATCTACTGCACACCTGAAAGACAACTACATGAGAAAATGAAATCTAAAAAAAAAAAAAACATTTTGCTCATCATACTTGAGCACTGAAACCACTGATTCTTTTTAAAGGATGAAGCACATTTTCAGGCCAGTCTTAAAACAAGAGTCTGAACATTGTTTTTGTTTTTTCCTTGATCTGCAATTCTTCTTTCAAATAATAGTCAGTACGTTATCAACTCAAATGTTTGTACAACCTTATTGGAGTGTATGAAATAGAATTTTTCAAAGTCAGACCAGCACACCCAGATGACACGACTAGATATGGAATTACTGTAGCATAAGTTTGATAAGACTCAGCCTTGCCTGGCCTGGAAGTTAAGTCACGGTTTGTTTCTATAGAAAACCAACCTCAGTTAGCCAAAGGGCTGGATGAATCATCCAAACTGATATACAACCCAACACCAAATGAGCGATAAATATGAACTAAAATAAAGAATAAGACATTATTAAACTAGAAGTAGACCTCTGCCAGCCATTGTATCTTTTTAACCCAATGATTGTGGGCATTATTTTTCAGTTAGAAGCTATAAAGGCAAAATTATCTCTACCTCCCCTTAGTAAAGAATCCTTTAAAAAAATCCTGGATCTAAGCGGTGATCTGGATCATACCCAAAACTCACTCTACTCACGCGTTCCATATTCTATTTTTGAGATTTCCTGAAAGTTTCATTGAAATCCGTCCATAACTTTTTGAGTTATGTTGCTAACAGACAGACAACCCAACACTGCTGTATACATGACCTCACATGACCTCCGCTAAGGCGGATGTGATGAGAAAGATAAATAAACTAATCTTGCACAAGAAAAGCAATGAAGTCTTGTTCAACCAGACATGAAAGCTGACAAGAAGAATCTGTCCTAGGGTCTAACAAGATCTTAGATGAAAAGGTTGGCTGATCATGGTCCTTGAAGGCCGTTATCCGGCAGGTTTTAGATGTTTCCCTACTCCAACACACCTGATTCAGGATACATCCCCACGGATGTCGCTTCAAGAAATGTGTGCATCCACACAAAATCACTGAAAATGCAGTGGGATGTACTCCAGGCCTGTTAGTGGTGTTATATAAGGCAATAAGGCATGGAGCATATGCATAAACTCGTGCAAAGGTAAACAAACATACATAGAAGATGGTGGAGAAACGAGCTAGGAAGGAGACATTTGTGTGGATTTTGGATGTTTCACAAATTTTGCTGTTAAAGACGCACAACTTAACTTTTGCCATTTTCTATGTTACACACCCCATATCGACAGCTAATAGCTCTCTCCAGACAATAAAAAAAAAATCTTATCTTGACTTTCGTTTCATCTCTTGCTCCGTCTGTCTCTTGCTTCCACTCCTCCTCAGATAATGCCTTCTAACGTTTTTTTGCTGAATACGCCACGGTTCAGGTTTAAAACAGACAGTTTGTTTACATACGCTTGCTAGCGCGTGAGGCATGTGCAAAGTTAAACTCAGCTGCAACATCACGCAAGCGTATACGCTTGTATTTTGCGTCTCAGACAAAATGTACACAATGGATGTCACTGTGCAATCAAACGAGTCCAAAATGTGGATTTTTATGGTCGGAAAGTTAAGGACTGGGTCCTCTAAAGCAGCTTTTAATTCAACACTAATTCATCATTGTTACAGCTGTCGGCGGGGTTAGCGCATGGTGGATTAAGGGAGACGTGGGGCTGGGACATCAATGGTTCAGGAAAGATGAATATGGGTTGTAAGCAAAAAAAACAAAACTGCCATTTCCAGATTTATTCACTTTGGGACCCAGTTTCATGAGAGTTTTCAGTCTCCTGAAACATCTGTTCCATGTGGACGAAACTTTAGTGGACACACCTACACTTGTCTCTGTGTGGACGTGGCCTGAAATAAAACAGCTTATTTTCAAGTTCTGCCAAGTCTGTTAATGATCCATTAACCTGAGAATGCTACATTCAAACATTTATTTTCTAAAGATCTATATCTTCATTCTGGGAAATATTCTTAAAAAATCAAACTGATTGCTGTGTAGATTCTCTGTAAGTCCTGTATATTGATTGGATGTTCACATCATAACAACTCCTCAATCTTCTGAAGACATCACAGACATCTTGTACATCAAATAGCTAAAAAGAGTTAAATCTAGTGATCAAGAGAAGAGATTGATAAAGAACAAAAAGGACAAAACTCGTGAACCATACAGGGAGTAGCTGAATTGCTCCACAAAATTCAAGGTTTTGCTATAAAGCAAGGCTTGGTGTGGACTGCTTCGCTCTAAGTGTGAAGCTTTTCCCTTCCAAATTGCCAGGATGAGTGACAGGCCAGCTACCGTGGATGCTCATGTCTTCCAACACACACCAATATCTGCCTTTGTTTCTCTTCTCTTGTTCAGTTTTCATCTCCCTCCGTACCTTTGACAGTTTCTGTGTTTGTTATCATCCAGAGTAAACAGTTCTGTCTTAGTTGCTTCCACAATACATCCTTTTTCAAATATAAGGTTTTATGCATCAGGTCAGAGTAATAAAAAAATCTCCTGTTACTTGCCAGTTCTAAAGATTGGTTAAATAAAACACCAGAAAACACAATAACATAATACCTTAAGCATTGGGGTAGAAACTAAGTTTACCCTAAATATTCAATGTAAGAGGAAACTATTTATTCTACAGTGAGAAAGATCAGCCACACATCTTGTGAGGAAGTGGGTGTGGGGGATGGTAGCCTGGTGCTTTCAGAGGTGGCCTTGGTTCTGGGTTCAAGGCTGGCAACAGAGGTGAACTACTGTTAACAAGATGCTGGAAAAATGGCAGCCCGCTGCTTGTAGTGCAAATAGTGATGGGTTAAAAGCAGAGGACCAGTAGTGCTCGGTGTGTTTTCTAAGATATATACTGACAAATAAAGATTTCTTCTTCTTTTAGGAATTTATGTTCAGGCAAGTTCACCTCAAGGTCAGAGAATTCAATGCTCAAATATATATCATCAACCTACAAGCTTCATCTTAGATTCCATTGGCCTCCATTAGTACGTTAGTCCATGACAGTAAAGTTAGAAAGACTGAACAAATATGACTTGCTTGGAAAGAAAAAAAAACAAGATGGCAACACAGTTTAGGTTTGCAAAGTTGCATCTGAAAAAGAAAAGAAAAAAACAAACAAAAAAAACGCAAAACTTATGGGACATTATATCAATTCAAGGGACAATGATTCCATTCATAATAAATTACATTAAAATATGTAAATAAATCTTCATTCCTCATTAAATCTGACATTTACATGGAAAATAATCTTTACTTTTCACAAAAATAGATTCTGCAAAATTATGTATACACGCCTAGTTTTGCCAGCCATGTTTTATCAACATGCAGGTCTCTGTCTACAATGCATCGCTGACTCAGTAAGCTAACAAACTCAGTTATGACGTGATCAAAGTTTAAAAAGCTGAAGTACAGCAACCTGATCTCTTTTCTTCTGTCTTTAGGAGGGTTCACCTCTCATCCAAGAGGCTTCCTCAGTTCCAGTTGATTGGCAGCAGGTCTCATACGATTCACGTAACCATAACGAACCACATTACAGCCGGGTCACAGACGTGTGACTGCTCACTGCACCTCCCTAAAATCAGCTGCTCTGTATGGAGCTCGGAGGGGCAGTGGTGTTGTTGAGAGATGTCTGGGTGAAACCAGGTTAACGCTAACAGGAAGCGACAGGAGGTAAGGTGTAACCATTAACCTTTCACAGTTAAAAGTTCAGTTTAAATCACATAAATGATCTGTGGAGACCCTTCCAGCACCAAGTATCCTGCTTCATTGTCTCCATCTGGACCGAGACCGTTGTCTTATTTTCTCATTCACTAAGCATACCGAGCCATGAGAGTATTGACTGCGCTGCCATTATTGCTTTTGATCTAGAAAATAGAAATATCAATTCTTTTAAAGAACAGACATCTGAAACTTTATCTCTTTATGCAGTGCATGCATAAATGTAACAGGTTTTAACATATTCTATCTCATCATGTTTCATATATTTGCACACATCTATCCTGGTAAAATTGCAAAGGAAAATAAAATGAAGAAAATGAGATGAATTATCATTCTTGACTGATGAGGCCTGCAGAGTAAAGTATATAATAAAGCAATTTAAGGCAGAGATTATTATTTTTTTACTCTATTGTGTTTGGATTTTCTCATAGGGAATTTACATTTAACCTGAAAGCTGTTTCTTTATTCTTAAATTCAGAACATTTTGAAAACAGTTTTTATGTTCACCCAGCAGGAGTTCTCTCTGTGTAATGTTACACAATATTTTGCAGCTATAGAAGGGAAAAAAATGCTTTTTTTGACCAGACAGGATCTTCAAACAACAGTCGTATATAATCACAGTGTCACGTAGCATCAAGTTGAAAGACAGAGGAAACATAAAAGAGGCAGTTTTAAATATTTAAAGACTTGTTGAAAATGTTTCCATGTTTTTCAGACATTGCAAGAATTTAACATGAGAGTACAAGACTGGAAAAAAGAGGGAAATTCTGCCATCATTCAGCTGAATGTTGTTGAGAATCTTACAGGTGAATGTTTTTTTTTCTTTTCTTCTTTTTTAAGATCAACCAGTAATTGAGATGTTTGCCTTTTGGCTCAGCTCCTTGTTCACAGGCTGACAGATCGATGCAGAGCCTGCATCACCTGTTGATCTCCCACTCTATCCTTCCCACATTCACAAACAAGACCTTCAGATACTTTGGAGGACTTGGAAGTGCTGATTGTCATCCTAAGTCAGGAGCTTTGGGAAGTGTGATGAGTCTCTGGACTCCATTGTCTGCCCTTCTGTTTCTTCTTCCCTTCAACCCCCTCCCATGTCCCTCTGTTCTGACAGGTTCCTAAGGCACAGCTGCTATTCATCAACTCATCATTGTTTTAATTTTGGTCTAGGGTTAAATTTTTTTTAACATATTCTTTTTCATTGTTCTATTTGACTATTTTATTTTATTTTTATTTTATTGTACAGCACTTTGGTCAGCCACGTTCTTGTTTTTTAAGTGCTTTATAAATAAACACTTCCCTGCAGTATCTAGCCAGGTCTGTCCTTCATTCGCCAGATTGTTGAACTTCCAACACGTGGTATATCTGGTCAAGTTCATTTGGGAATTTTGTCTTGTTGGCATGGCCTGGCCTAATCTGGGTATTATCCCTAGAGAAAACATGCTGAAGCCAAGGCAAGGCAAGTTTATTTGTATAGCACATTTTCAGGTTCAAAGGGCTTTACATAAAACATTAAAAGCATTACAGATAAAAAAAAGCAGCTAGAATTACAATAAAATCATTTAAACACACAAAAACAATGATTAAACAGATTGAAAGCAAGATAAGTTAAAAGTTACCATGCAGGTTTCATGCATAGATGCATGAGAACAGAAATGTTTTTAACCTGGATTTAAAAGCTTCTACATTTAGTGAAAGTTTAATCTCTACTGGGAGTTTGTTCCAAGGATTACATTCTGGATCCAACCATTGTTTGACACACCTCACCTCCCTGCCATGAGCCACGCCTGCATCCACAGCTCTCACAAAATCAACCCAAAGAGCCGAAACATCTTTCTGTCTGCCCGCTCGCCGTTCCAACCACTCAACCAGTTTCACCAGACTATTCCTTCAGTTAAGTAAAACTTCTTTGTTCTCGCTGCTCTAAATTTCTGTCTGCCCCTTGGCGCCGCAATCTTGCCCGTGTGACAGGTAGCAACCGAAGGACCAAGACTGCAGATACAAGGGGACAAAATGAGTTTCCTGAGAAGCTCGGTCATCTCTAACGGGCTCCCCCTGGAGGACACGTTGGAGGGACTACGTCTCTCAACCGGACGTCACAATTACTTAATTTCACAATTAATCCTGATATTAAATACCATTATCAACTAATTATAAAGATCCTTTAATTTCATCACTTTTCTGAAAAGAATATGAACAAAATAGACAGATCAGCACAACTTCCACACAGGATGAAGACAAAGTTACACAAGATCCGCATGTTACTGCTTGTGTTGCTTTGTTTTTGTTCCGTCCCAGTTGCAGAAGCCAAATGTCTGAGTGGGAAAGTATGGCCAAGGAAGAGTTATCCCCTCCACACAAGTGGATAAATTGATCCTTGTTGGTTGATTTTATTAAAAAGTTAAAAACTTATGTCTTTAAAAAGTTGCAGTAAAATGAGGAAATACATGTTTCACTGTCTTAGGACATCAACTATGCCAGGTATACTGGGGAAAAGTACTTGAATCTTTACTTACTGTAACATTGAAATGAAATTTCATATCATTTGTAATTTTTTAAGGGTGTACGATTAAGGTTGGGTTTACAACGCAACATGACAAATTAAACTGCACTCACTTAACGTTACATTATACAGATAAAACAAAAACAAAAAAACAAGCCAAACTTTTATGATGAACAGTTGGCACCTGGAAGTCAAAAGCTAGCTAGATGTTTTTTCACTGTTTTTTAAAATTCTCTCCTCAGGTTCAAAAGAAATGTTTGAAACCATTTTTATGATGTAATTTACAGAAAGAAACCCTTCCAGGTCCAGGTAGAGGTTCTGTAGCCTTTGCCATCTGATTTCTCTGAGAGAATTACAGAATTAATATGTCGGTTTAACTATCGCTCACAGAGGAAAAGGAATTTAGTTTGTTTCTTTAATTTGTTGCTATATTTTCTATATCTGCTATAATTAAAGAAAACTACAGGTACATGTGATTTTACGCATTTAAATGTTGTGAAATTAATCAACATGTAATAACTGTGACTATTTCCCTGACAGTAATCATACCAAGAAAATCTGTAACATAACATCTCTACTCTAGTGGCGTCAGGATCCCTCCAGACCAGCTGGAAGAAGTGGCCGGGGGCGAGGGAAGTCTGGGTTTCCCTGCTTAAGCTGCTGCCCCGGCAACCCCACCTCAGATAAGTGGTATATAAATTAGATTGACTGAGAAGCTCCTCCAAAAATATGTTTACACTCAATAAAAATGTTCTTAGTTAAAGTTCAATTTAATGCGGCACACTAACATCCATGTCATATTTAATCTTCTCTTTAGTTTAAACTAGCATAGATCCATCTTCAAAGCTCATCGATGCAGACTTCAGGGACTCTTATTTTTTAAGTCAGGGACTAATGTCATGGCTTAAACTGGTTAAGCAAATAGGATATCAAATAGGATATGTTTGGCCTAAAACTAATGGGAATTTTCACCAGAGCAACATGAGTTTGGAACTGTCCAGTTTTGTAAATAAAAGGGGAATTAATAAGGAATTTGCGACAAGCATCTGCAAACCTCCCTGGAATAATTTTCTCCTGCTTCCATTTTTCATTCACTTTTCATGTCTAATATGCAGCCAATTAGCTTGGATGAAAATGGCCGTCCTCACTGTTCCGTTTCTTAATGCTTTCCCTGTGTAACTTGATTCATCT
This sequence comes from Leptatherina wallacei, assembly GCA_028567055.1. Classification (NCBI taxonomy): domain Eukaryota; kingdom Metazoa; phylum Chordata; class Actinopteri; order Atheriniformes; family Atherinidae; genus Leptatherina; species Leptatherina wallacei. Next base: position 23,790,457 of record JAOXYM010000018.1, read on the forward strand.
TTCTTCCTCCCCCTCCATATCATGCAGACACCGGCTCCTCCTTGCTGCTCTTCTTCTTTCACCACTGACCTCTATCGGTGTTTCTGTTTGTTCTCGGCCCTGCTTACCTTTTTATTTTCACGCAGCAGCCCATCCACTCACAAACTGCATTCACGAGTACCACCCCCCACTAACACAGGCAGATCTACAGTAGAGAGTCACTGGCCCTGTGGCCCAGCAGATATAAGATAAAACGGCCTTGTGAGCCATGCATCTCCATCCGACCATGACATGTTTCAGATTGTCTCCTAAATCTCTTTTGACAGATGGATGAATGTACTGCTGCAGCTGTGAAGGTATGAATTAGATCCCTTAAGGCGTAAATGGAACGGATCAGGTCTATGAGGAGGGAAGTTGACTTTTCCTTCAAATCCTGGGTCTTATAGATGAAGTCAGTGAAAAACTTAATGAGTTCTTGTGATTTTGGCCTTGGATGAGTTTTTTTCTGGCTTACATAGCCAGTAAAGCAATACATCTATGGTTTCAAAAAGAAGAAAAAGTTTCTAGGACACTTGTCTTCATACTTGCAGAGTTAGATACCAACATTGATACTACTGTGCTGTAATACAGGAGTAAAGTTATGCAACTTTGAACTAATTATGCAAAGTACTCAACAATGTAGAGTTTTGTGTAAGTCTTTGTTTTACACTTGGAAGTTACACACAGTGCATGGTGCTGCAGAATGTGTGCAGAATTCACAAAAGTCGCGCTTAAGCACAGATGTAGGGTTTAAAAAGTAATCACCTGAGACACTGCTCTGCGTTAACAAGTCATTTCTGCTACAGGGTACGGTGTCATCTGGCTTAAGCAATGCACACACACACACACACATACACACACACACACACAGAAGCATGTCAAGCAGCCGCTGTGCAGATTAAAACATCTGAGAACATGTGAACGGCTCAATCGTTCTCTCTATCAAAGCCACTCAACCACTCTGTCTTTCTCTTTTGTGCTTGCTTTATATTCCCTCTCTCTTTCTGTGTGTAACCCCATCTATTTCCATTAAACACAGTCTTTATCTTTCCCTCTTTTTCTGGACTTCATCCCTCTCCGTCTCCAGCTCTATCATTTTTTCATCGTTCCATCTTTTCATTCTTGGAAATGCATGGAAATAATTTAAGAAGATTTGTAAATTTAGTGGCTTTATCTAAGACGAGGTCAGAGAAAAAAACACATGTAAAGCTCTGTGTTGAGAAACAAAGCCAGGAGGGAAACTTTACGAGTGGGAGGCAGGAAGTGGGTAAAAAGTGGAGGCTTCAGACATTTCAAAATCTGCTTGTGGTCCCACGCATCATATATTGTAAATGGGGTGATCGCTCCTCCTCAGTGGCAGGTCTTAAACTGTGGAACTCACTTCCACCAGAACTGCAATCCATTTGTGACCTGTCACTTTTTAAGAGCAAGCTCAAGACATTTCTGTTCAGAGCAAAATAATTCATGACCTCATTTTAGCTGTTTTTTAACAATGTTTTGTCACTGTGTTTTATTATTTCTGATTTTATCTTTAAGTTGTGTTTTATGTGAAGCACTTTGGTCAGGATGATCTCTTGTGTAAAGTGCTATACAAATAAACTGTGATTGATTGATTGATTGATTGATTGATTGATTGATTGATTGATTGATTGATTGATTGATTGATTGATTGATTTCTGAAGAATAACAGCACACTTTACCGCATTATGCTAAATGTCTGGGCTGGTTTAGAAGCATTATTACTCATTTGAAGGTTTCCATCCTCAAATTAAAGGTGAAAAGGGAAATAATGTGTATGGTACAACCATACTGGATGTGAAAGGGAACATGAGCTGTACGGATTTTGAATTGCAGTTATCAATTTTATTTATTTTTATAACAGTGCACCAACTCAAAATGTTTTTTAGATAAATATCAACTAAAGGGTCAAACACCAAATTATGCCCTCCTTATATAACTAGAGTGCCTTTGAGCGGTGCTTTGCTTTCAAATAAAACCCTCATAAATAATGTCTTGTTGCTGTTTTTGACCTTGTGCATCCGAATTGATCCCACAGCAGCTGATGTACTGGCTGCTTTGGTCTGATATGCAAACTGTTGCACGCTGTCGAGCTGCCGAGAGGAGTGAGCAAGGCTTAGCTCTACGGGGAGAGAATGTACAACTAACATTTTAAAACATATCATTTCTCAATGTGTTCCTGAACCACCTCTTTTAGTGTTATTTTTGCAATGTGGTGCCACAGCACTGCAAGGAAGAAGACTGCAGTAAGTCTAGCGTGCCTAAAGCTTTAAGCATAAACAGTTATGGCACAAATTGGACATCACAATGCAACAAGGATAATCAGAGCTTACACCAACTTTTCAACAGGCTTACACAAAAGTGACAAAACTCTCAGGGTTGTTTTTTCTTAAATTGGATATATCTGCATAAATTGCTGCCAACACCTGCAGACAGATATTTTCTCAAAGTCATGCAGTCCTGGTGATATTAATTGCTCATAAAAATAACAGCATGTAGGCTTCAGAGAGTTTACTACACACTGATTGAATGCTGATTAGTTGGAAGGTAACTTGAAAGGGGCCGACAACAACCGATTTCATAACAAAACAGGGTGACGAGCCAAAAACAACAAATGGAAAACAAGCACAAATGAGGCGAATGATTGCATTAGCACCCCCAAAACCATTAATGTTGCATGTCTGCTGTCGAAAAATGATTCGAAATTGCTGTCAGACATAATTGTGGTCATGTTTGTCCACAGCTCCCTCAAGTCTACCTATAAAGATCTTGCCAGAGACTGACACAGCCAGTGTCCAAAATAGACACGTTTGAGGCCCTGAGCATGGAAATAAATTGGAAACAAATAAATAAAACATACGCCACATTATATATTTCTTTTTGCTAAAATGGCCGTGGGCATGTTCTTCCTTCAAAGAAACCAAAACTGAAAACCAAATGTATGAACCTCAGAGAACTAACGTGCAAAACTTGCTTCATCCATACTTTCATTCTTACCACTGCTCTATTATAACATTTTATTTAAAATATGTAAATAAAATGTCAATGGCCCATTTATGCTATTTTCCTGTCCTAAACTCCATAAAATCAGGACAGAACATGTCCATAAAAATGCTAATCTTTATGTAAGAGTTTGAAATTGCCACACAAAGAAAGCATTTGGAGCACAATGTCAGCTTTTTTCATATCTTTGAGCAACATAAGTGGCTGAAAACGAGGTCTTGCTCAAACTGCTACAATTACACATCTACATTTCAACAACTCCACAGCACAACCAGTCTGAGCAGCTCCACTTGACCTATTTGTGTTTAAGCCCCTTTATCAAATGACACCTAAATTAAGATTAAAAGGAAAAAACTCGCTTCACCTTTCCAGATTATTCATTTCATGAAGAAACCTCGTTCTTACTGCAATCACCACTGCCTCGCTTACTCATACAGGTTGTTCTGGGCCACTCATGGAACATAACATTTACTCAAAAGCATCATTTTACTTAACTTAATTATATCAATTTTATGGTACATTGTACTTCCACTCAGTTTCAGGGCAAATGTTTTACTTTCATCTCCCTTTCATTTCTATCAGAGCTGAAGGGTCTGGTTACTTTTTAAATGGAGAATTCACTGAATGTTTAATGTAGAACGTTTTTAAAATACGACATTTCCACAAGAAAAAGAAAGTTGCTAAACTTTTTTAGGCTCTGACTATAAAAAGGTGGAATTTATACACAGAGGTTAACAACCATTTTTCCTTCTTTATTTCTCAGACCAAAATCAAAGGCTAGAGAAAGTGTAAATACTGAAAAGAGATGGATATTCCAAAATCTTGTTTTTTTCTTTCCTCTCCAATAAATTATCTCACAATCCCTCAGATCCCTCAGGTGTCCGGGTGTATAAGACTCAGACAAACAAATATATCCTATATATAGCTATAGTCTCCAGTCTAATATTCAATATTTTGATTTTAAAAATTGAGTTAATTTAGTTTATAATACGTGACCAAAAGTCCTGATACATCATTAGGAAAGTATATGCAATTTTTTGTTTTTGGTGGTGTATATAAAGATTAACTGATCAAAAAAGGAATATTTTATGACATTAAAGTTGAATTTAATTTTTCATCTGTTTATTTATTTCAATGTATCCTGCCCTGATAGAAACATATAGAGATAAAACTTACAATATCGGGTCTTTCAATTCAGTCCCTTTACATTTTAACATAGAATCACAAATCATCCCCACATTAAGTCGTCTGCCATTAAAGCCACTGGTTCATAAGAGATTGTATTAGGAGTGGGCGATATCGCCAAAAAATGATATCACAATATTTTTCTAAAATGTGTCAATAACGATATCACAGACGATATTCATGTCTTTGGCCACACAAGAAGTCTCAGCTTCGGTAAAATCCTTCTGCCGTTTGCCCCGACAAAAGGCTAACAATGCTGAGGGACTGCTGCGCGAGGCCCGGTGTTGTGTTGAAATAAGCACTCCTGCCGAAGGGCTTGTTTCATGGTTTCACAGCAGGGGTACTTATTTCAACTCTACACCAGGCCTCCTGTTAGTGCTTTTGGATGCTGGATGGGTCTACGGCAGCGCTGCTTCTCATTGAGAAGAATAAGAACGATACGTGCTTTCACATCAGTCTCCATAAGTGGTTGCATTTGTTGCATTCTTTTGAAAGAGTCACAAGAAAGGTCTGAATACTCTTAAAATACAGCGACAGAGTTACTAAGTTGGCACAATTGTGTAGAAATGGTGGTGGGTCTACTTTGTTTGCCCAAATTCAACTTCAGAAGCAGCATCACTGTGCTGTCTTCAGGATATAGATCATATTACTGCAAAATTATTCTACTGAGCACAGTTTTTTGAATGAATTAAATGAAATGAATGAAAAATACTTTATTTATCCCTCTTAGAGGGAAATTATTGTTGTAGCAGAGTTTTTTTTT
>JAOXYM010000018.1:23804871-23818207 GCA_028567055.1 Leptatherina wallacei
ATTCTGCACGCCATCACCGTCATTCTGCATTCTAAACACCATCATTCTACACGCCATCATTCTGCACACCATCATTCTACATTCTATACGACGTCATTCTGCACGCCATCATTCTACATGCCGTCATTCTACACGTTTTCATTCTGCATGCCATCATTCTACACGCAATCATTCTGCACGCCGTCACCGTCATTCTGCATACGCCATCATTCTTCACGCCGTCATTCTATATTCTTCACGCCATCATTCTACCCGCCATGATTCTACATTCTACACTTCGTCATTCTACACGCCATCATTCTACATGGCATCATTCTGCACACCCTCATTCTAAACGCCATCATTCTACACGCCATCATTCTGCACACCATCATTCTAAACGCCATCATTCTACACGCCGTCATTCTACATTCTACACGCAGTCGTTCTATGCGCCATCATCCTACATGCCATCATTCTACACGCCATCACTTTTCACTCCGTCATTCTACACGGCATCATTCTTCACCCCGCCATTCTTCACGCCATCATTCTGCACACCCTCATTCTAAACGCCATTATTCTTCACGCCGTCATTCTACACGCCATCATTCTGCACACCATCATTCTGCACACCATCATTCTAAACGCAATCATTCTACATTCTATTGGCCATTATTCTGCACGCCATCACCGTCATTCTACATTCTACACTTCGTCATTCTGCATGCCATCAATCTACACGCCATCATCCTACACGTCATAATTCTACATTCTACACGCCATCATTCTACATGCCATCAATCTACATGCCATCATCCTACACGCCATAATTCTACATTCTACACGCCCTCATTCTACACGCCATCATTCTACACGCCATCATTCTACATGCCATCATTCTACATGCCATCATTCTACATGCTGTCATTCTACACGCACAGCACGTAGGTTCTGGTTGTGTTAACCCACAATGATGTGCGTTGTAGTCTGCTTCCTGTATTTGATTCACTTGAAGTGGACATTTGTAGGCAGACCAGAGTTTGATTCTTTGTTCTGCATCAGAATTGGTTTGCACATCTCCACCTCCCCAAATGAACCGGACATCCATCCGTCTGTCCATCCCTCCATCACCACTTATCCAGGGTTTGGTCGCAGGGGAAATAGCCTTAAGCTTGATTTATACTTGCTCTGCATACGGTAGGGCTAACATAGTTCACCCTGATGAAATGTACTCTTGCACTAAAGCGTATGGTTACAGCTTTGTGTTCCTGTTTTAGAACCATGGCGGCCGACATAGTGCAGTGTCTTCATGAGCGTGTGGAAGCAAACAGAGAAATAATTATTCTGTTACAACACAAACAAATACAAATGGTGTTTACCGCACACATTCAGCAAGAGGATCCAGAAATGTGTAATCACAAAGGGACCAATGACAAGGGAGTACTTCCGCGTAACCGTGCTGTTTAGCAAGGGTGCACGTCAGGTCTGGAAAAGGTGCGCGTCAAACCTCTGCAGACCTACGTAGAGCCTCCATTACGCGGACGCCACACAGGTATAAATCAAGCTTAAGCAGAGTGACACAGACTTTCTTCTCCCCGGCCACTTCTCCCAAGCTCCCCCAGGGGAATCCTGAGGCCCTGCCAGGTCCCTCCCTCCCAAAAAAACTCCCAATAAACCAGACTTTCAGACTAGGTTTTGAATCAGAAGGGCTGGTGTGAATGTACCACAAACATTTGGAGAGAACTGTGCATTTCCTTTTGTGTTACAATAAGAGTGGACACAAACATATACTACAAGTTTCAGGTAATCTAGTTTATTCCATTTACTTTATTGAGCAGGAACCACTTAATGCATTGAATTTAATCTAATGCAAATTTGCGAATGTAAATATTGGACTTTTAAACCTCTGAACAAGGAGGTAACAGAAAATGCCTTCTCCCTAAAACTGGTCCTTGCAAATATAAATATCTAAGACTGCACACACAAGCACACACTGGTCATTTGCATCTCATATGTAATTCAGTGTCAAACCAACTTTATTTAAAAACAGCCGCCAAAATGAGATTTGCACCATGAAGATAGAAGTGTATCTGCCAACACACACACACACACACACACACACAGTCATGTAGAAGTACATGTCCACAGTCTGCGTTGTGCTCTAAAGAGGATTCTCCAGTACTAATCTCCCTGACAGCCTCCCTCCTTATTTTCACTCTTCCTTTCAGCTCAGGTTCAATCCTCTCTCGTTGGGTCATGTTTTAAAGGATTTCAGGCAGGATACAATAAATTTCACAGTAGCCCTCAGATCAAACTCTTTCTACACAACAAAAGGAGAAAAAAAAACAGCATAAGAAAGTTATGGTGTTACAGCACGGGAAAAAAGATGAATTAAAAACATAGCTACAGAATCTTACTGAGCCGTACACAAATAATATGGCACATTCGTGATTCAGACTGCTAGATATTGGAAGAAACTCTTAGGGGAAATGCAGTCTGCAAGGCATGTTTCCTTTCAAGTTCCAATAGAATACATGCTCTCATAGACTTCCACTTTATCTATCCCTGATGTTACTATATGCATTCTGTCAGAAAGTGAGCCGCTCGGTACCCGACTTTGGGTTGTACGCCGGGGCCGGGGAACACACCTAATCAGGATCATCGCAAGATGTCTTTTTTTTCTCCACCATTTCTCATCACTCTCATACAGATAAAAAACAAGATACTGGATTCAAATAGGTGTTGATTGGATGCTGATCCATTTCTGCTCTTCCTCGAGTTAGTCTCACTCATTTCATGTTGACAAGAGCAGATTCCTTTCTTACTTATTAAGGTGAAGCTCTTTTTTTCATGTTTTTTAAAATCTATTTTGTGTGGTACTTTCCTTGAATGCTGGTGAGTATTTAAAAAGAATATGTTCATATTATTTCCTGTCGGATAGGAATGTTTCTTCGTGTTTGTCCCCTTGTTCCACCAAAAAAGTTGCTTTTTTACACTATTTGGAAGAGGACTATTAACATTTGTCCTGGGGTCTATTGCCTTTTGAAGGGTTTATAAAAAATATGACACTAAACAGGGACATTTCCTATCTTTCACAGTACCCGACTAGTCACACCATTCTGGAGTTAGGATACAGTGCTGTGAAGATATGTCTAACTATGCAAGGAAAACCAAAATGCAACCTTAAGAGCTGAAAATGTACTAAAAACCTTTGTTTATATGTTTACGTGGCGCTTAATCCTAAACGGAATACCCCCAACCTGAAAAATGGTAAGATGGCTGAATAAATTAAGTTTTGATCCCAGTGAATGGCATGTGAGGTAGTTTCAGATTCTAATAATCTTTATTTCTGGTAGCAAATGATCAAAGCTTTTATATTATAATCTTCTCTAGTTATGACAAAAAGGAATGTTAACCACTGTGTTTCTGTCAGATAACACACCACCGACACCTGGAAATGCTTTGGTCTTCCCATGTTTATTTCTTTTAGCTGAATTGGAACAATTTGATCCGAGACAAAAAAGAATGGACTGGGCAACATTATTAAAACCCTCAATGTAACACCCAATGGTTTTAGACTCTTTACTTTGCCAGTTGCCCCAGGTCTCCTCCCAGCTTCTTTACTGAGCTCTCCACAGGCATTCGATGAGATTCAGACCCAGACTCACTGGCGGATGAAAGATCCATGACCTCAGACACAGACCCAGCTTTCTTAACTGGGCTCTATATTGTTCCACAGACTTTCTTACTTTTCAAATTTCATCATGCCATGACTCAAGTCGAGCCATCCAGTGCCTGGAGCAGCAAAGTGACCCAAAACATTGTGAACCTCACGCTGTTTGTGGGGATTGTTTTTGTTGTTTACTTGAAGACAACAATTTATTTTTCTGTGAACCACAGCCTTATGCTCCCTCAGGTGGGCTTAGGTAAACTCTAATATGGTCTCCTCAAACTCAAAATGTTACCAGAGTTATAATGTGGGTTTCTGATTTGGTTGCAAGGAAACAGTCAAATATATACACACTTTGATTTCATTTCTGACTGACTAATGTAAAAAAGCCCAACATGCTAACTTATAAACAACCAGACCAGGTGGTCTGTGTTTTTTTTTTTTACTTTTAACGTTAACTTAAACATTGCACATTGATACAACTCGTGACCGGGATAAGCTGCCGGATAAATAGACGGTGAACATATTGGTGGACCACGCTGACATCGATCAAATGAGCACTGAGTACAGGTTAAACCCACAGAGATGACTCAGATGATAAATATAAACTGGAGTATCCTAATAAACTGAAAGTATGACTGCATTGTAATTATTATTCAATCATTTTTTCCAATAACAATAAGACCCTCACCTCTCCCACCATGCCATTCCATTCCCCATCAATATTCTTTCCATGCCTGCCATTCGTCACCAGGTAAAGGTCGTAGGTGAAGCCCACGATCTTGGCCAGACGCTTCAAGACATCGATGCAGAACCCTTTGCAGCAGTGCTTCATGTGCCCAGCACCATCCACCACCAAACTGAGGGGAGATGATGGGAGAAAAGACAGCAATAGTGAACACTTCAACCAGAATGAGATGACTGGCAGTTAAAGGAATTGAAAAAAGAAGGGAGAGTGTCTTTAGAGTGTGGAATAGACGAGCCCCTCGGGGTGAGAGCATAACAGGAGAAGAGGAAGGCGAAGCTGTTATAAATTATTACCTTCGGACTTTGAGTGGATTGATACTGACAGTGTGGACTGTTGTGTTTGAAGAGGCAATGCTCACCAGCTCAGAGGAAAACCAGCGCTGCACAATCAAAGCAACATGAAACTTAATTTTGAGCATCAACTGGAATTGTGCAGTGCCCTGAAATACCTTTAGCTTCTCAGTCTTTAAGTAGAAAACACCTCGACATCAGGAGCAAGTTGCACACATCGGCATCCGAGTGCATTTACAGTAGAGTGGCTGCAGTGGCCTTCATCAGCTCTCCATTGCAAACGCCAATTTGATGGCTCCTCGTACACTTGGTGACCTCTTGGCTGTGTTACCTAGCAACACAGCCTGTACATCTAGCTTATTCTTTCTGCTACAAGCAGAAGAAGGTGAAAAAAAAAGATGAAAGTAGGACAAAACTGCTCTTTTAAGATGGTGTTATAGATGTAGAAAATAATAAAAGATCAAATCTAATTTAAGAAAATGACAAAATACAAATATAAATAGACAAAATAAACAATAGAATTGATTAAAAAAAAGGTAATAAAAAAATGATCAAAACAAAGTTATAAAAATAAAAAAAAGAAATGGATGAAAAAGAATTAAGATTTAAAAAAGAAATAAAACCCATTTTTAAAGTATGACTATCAGGAATTCTGTTACTTAATGCACTGCTTCCTAACAACTGCTCTGAAAGACATATGCTCCTTTATCAAATATCAACTACAATACAAGTTTACATATAATTTGCTAACAGTTAAAGAGAATGTGAAAGTCTTATTTCATGAACTATTTTTCTATCATAGAAAGAATATCACAGGCTGAAACTGGACTGGGTAAAAGAGATGTGCACCATACTAGCGTGAAGAAGGCCTCCCAGCAGACAGTAACCAGACTTGGTCACACACATTCACATTAAGAGCCCGTTCGGGTAAAAAAAAACTTCATGCAAACATACTAATCAGAAGATTCTGATCCGATCCGACTCATTTGGATTGAAATTCATTCCAACTGAGACAGGTGGGTTACGCATCTTCCAAAATTCGGGTAGAAAATTATCCTGACCGCTCATGCTTGTTACGTCTGCCATATGTCAACGTAACGTGATCCTGCACTTTACATTATGCTTCATGTTTGTTTACATTGTGAATCACAGTTTTCTTCTTCTTCTGTTTTAGGAAATTCAAACAATTCCTCACATATCAAAATGATTTATTCCGTTTAAACGTGTGATGCGTGTAATGCATGACGTGATCGTAATAGTAGTTCAGGTCTGACAGGAACTGTCACCAACATGTTTACATTGATGAGGATAAATTGGGGATTTCTTGTTCCAATGAAAGATTTTTATATTTTGTACATATTGTGCTTGATGAAAATATAATTAACCTCAGTTTGTTGTGTAATTTCAAGCTTCCATCACAGTTTTAACTAGAAGCACTCCGAGCGCAGACCTCTGCCAAGCCATTGTCATTTGTTTTTGCCAATGATTGTGGGCATTAGTTTTTGAGTTACAAGCACTGATGGCAAATTTATCCCCATCTTCCCATAATAAAGAATCCTTTGAAAAATTCCTGGATCCAGGCAGCGATCTGGATCACCCCCAAAATCTAATCACTTGTTCCTTTTTTCATTTCGAAGATTTCCCGAAATTTCATGGGCTGTTCGGCTCTGGTCCTCGAGGGCCACTGTCCCGCAGGTTTCAGGTCCATTGCTTCATACTTGAGATTATTTAGAAAATATACTAGACCACTAGGGTTTTCGCTTTTTGATGGCTTCATATGTTATATAGGGTCTTTATACTACCTGGAGTTCATGGGCATGCGGCAGGGTACAGAGTCCCGGATGCAGGAGCTGGTGCCCGGGTCAGCAGGTTCCACGATGACAAACGGCCGCTCCTCCAAGGTGACCACTCTGAGGTGTTGGGAGTCGTCTAGGGGCTTCAAGAAAGAGCCATATCGAGACCAGGGATGGTAACGTAGGCGCAGGTGCCCATTTTCCCACCAGCCAACCTAAAAAACAGGTGATGCAAAAACAACCAGACCTTTGAGCTAATGTAATGACAAAAACATGTAAAAGTTAAATCTGCAAATGCATATTTTTCACCAGATAAAGTCATCCCTATAGATATTAGTCAACATGAAACTATAACCATGCATGCAACCCAGTCATGAATGGATGGAAATGTGTCCTGAATTAGTTCATTGTATATTACATTACTATTTAAGCACAGTTTTACTGAAGTTAAAACTGAGAATAATCAGTGAAATATAGAAAGGGGAACCAGTTTAACTCACTACTTACAGGTAAATTGGAATATTAAAGAAAACGACCATGTAGTATTTAATAAAGAAAAGAAACAGTCAAAAATGCAAAAAAGAGAAAACATGAATCAGTGTCACAGCTGCTGGCAAAGGAAAGGACCAAAAATCCTGTGCACTGCGTGCAGCACACGGCTGCGTGTTCAGATGATCAGACACAGATGTGCAAACAGAGTCGGTCAGCTGGTTTCTTCATAAGTCGTTGGAAAGCTAACGGTACACAAGTCCCACGTTAGCCAGAAAGAGACACGCAGAACTGAAATACTAGTCTTTTTAAAGCCAGCTACATCTTCCACTACTATTATGCATGACTGACTCATGGCTGCAGCCTCTGGATAATACAATACAAATTTAAAAAGACCTAATGATACGAAAGAAAGAAATCAGAAAATTGTTAAACTACTTAAAAAACACTTTGATTCTGTCGCCTTATTATAGATATCTGCATCAAAGACATTTAGTTCAACATAGTACATAATAGTCTGAATAATGCATCTGGTGAAACAAACATTCTTCTGTCACACAAACACACACACACACACACACACACATTAGTGTGTGCAGGAAATGTGTTAAAACAGGGATGACAGATACAAACAAGATATTTTGCCACTTTTTTCTGCACTCTATGACCCCTTCATTTCCACTTTTTTTTGTCCCGGTTCCAGAAAAGCAACATCATAATTATGAGCATATTTTTCCTACACATCATCCCACTAATGTTTTGCATTAGTTGATGTAAATGCTTTTTAGTATGCAGACAGTGGCAGACATTACACGACATGCCAACCACCGTAAAAGGCAGGGATAGGGTATCATTTGATTTCATTTGCTCTTAGTTACCATGGAGCTCAAACAAACTTGCTCAAGCATGATTTGCATATGGATTTAGATAATTATTAAATGCTAACTGGATGATCAATTATCAGATGTGCATGCTTCAAAAATCAATACCCTCACATCTTTGGGCATTAAGAATAATTACTCTTACAATCAATGCTTCTAAAATCATATTTCTTTCTCTTTTTTTCCCTTTTTTCTTGTAGACTTTGGTCAAACGATTAAAGTTTCGGTTCTGTTCTGTTTCCCAGAGATGTTTTTAATCTGAAAAAATATAAATAGCTGGAATTTAACTTTGACTCTTTTTGAATACTGATTAGTTCCACACTCAGTTCCAATACTGAAAGGTTGGTGGGAGACAATCTTTGTGCAATTAAGAAATCCTCTCAACAAATAAAAATACAGCTGCTGTTCATTTGTTATCGTATTTGGGCGTGCAATCATCCATGGGACTCCTGCCAGCAGTCAATCTATTATTTTCAATAGATTTCCTCTTCTATTGTCACTTTTCTGGTCCATGTGAGGCAAAGACATAACAAAACTGCTGTAAATTGTATTGAACAAGTAAAAAAATAAAAGAAGAGAAAAGTCCTTTAGAAACTGACCAGCTGTGGAAGTGGAAAACTTTACAGGGTTTACTGGCTCATTTTTAATGTGAATAGTTTGGTTAAAAAGCGGGCTGTGAAGTGACTAAAATGTGAAAACATGATAAATCATATGACTTTGTAGAGTGAATTGTGATTATTTACAACCGTGGTTCGAGCTAAGGGGAGCTCCCCTTAAAACATTCAGCTGATATTCTAAGGAAGAGCCCTAAAAATAATCCACTTTCATGTTGCATTCAATTTGTCCATAAGGTTTCCGATGTTTCTTAAAAATAGGGGATGCACCAATACCACCAAGTATTTTTCAAACCAAGTACAAATACTTGCCAATACTGAGAACCGATATTAGTACTAAGTAATCCCATTACAGCTCTCTGGTAAGGAGCGTGGACTAGAGTGCCAGACTGAGTAGCTAATCGTGTTATATATGAAATGGGTGATTTTGCATCCATCCTCTAAATGTACAGCTTGAAAACTGTCAGAATCCTCATAAATAAGAAGGATAAAAGGGGTTTTCCGGCCTCTGTTCACCATTTTGAAGCAGCTACATCTCCAAATTAAAATTCTAGCAAAGAACGACTCAAACTCAGAAATTTCCAATCGCACCAGTTGTAGCGTAACTTTTGTTTCTGGACAACCGATGATAAATATTCTAAGTATATGGCATGGAAACTACCACACTCTGTATGAATTAGGAAAATCAAGTTTTTTTTGTTTTTTTTAAAGGATTTGGTTCACCACTGTGAGAAGTCACCTATATGTCCAAAATCAGCTTCTCTCGCTGAGATATTGGGATTTTTAAAATGGCACCTGTAAAAACTTTTTGCTGGACACCCAATGATGAAAACTTGAAATGTTAAACTTGAAAATGATGAGAAACTTCCTAAATAAGGAGGATTAAATTATTTTTGGTGGATTCGGCACACCGCAGTGACAAAACACCTACATGCCCAAAATATGCATCTCTCACTGAGATAATGCCAAATTGGGATTTTTTTTTTACGGCATGAATAATAGCTTAGTTGTTTATGCGTTATTCTTCATATTGTATGAACTGCATACAGTAAAAGCAGAATTTTTGCAGGAAGCATATTTTTTTACTCCACTATCGTGCACTGATATATATGTGCGTGCACGTGACTTGTGAAGTTGCGGTACACGCCCGAAAAATAGGCTCCCTCAGAAGCACCAGTGTGATTCTAACCCTTTTTACAACATATATTCTTCTTTTGATATTTTTCAAAATGCAAATATGTTCCTTGAAGGATTTGAGATGTTCCAACAAATGTTTTACATGAGTGAAAAGTCTGGACTGCAGGCAGGTCAAGCCGCCCTGTGGTAGCAGATGACGTGTGCTTCAGCATTGTCTTGCTGAGACATAAAATAAAACCTGATTAGACTTTTCTGGTAAGGAGTTTGCCATGTCAAAGATTTTCTACAAAAAATAAATAAATAAATAATTCCTGTTCAATTCATTACATCACAGGACATTTTTCTACTTTGGTCAGATAAATTGTAGATGAGTTTTGGCCCAGAGAAGATGGCGACATTGGTGGATTAAGTTCACGTATGGCTTCTATTTTCCAAGCTTCTGCCGGCATCTGTGGATGGCACGCTGAACTGTGTTCAGAGAATGATTTCTGGGAGTCCATGCAATGATTTCCATGAGAGATATTTCCATGCCTCTTCTGCTGCTAAAATCCAGAGGATCATGGACACAGTGATGATTTTCAGCTGTGTCCCCCACATACAGAGATGTCACCAGATTTCTAAGTATTAAAATGATATCTTATAATTTAGATGATGAAATAAAGTTAGTACAATTTTATACTTATGAACTTTCTTTTCACATTACTTGACAGATTTTGCAGATTGCTAAACCTTAGAGAGACTCTCCCTTTCATAAGTCCTCTTTTTAATACTTAATGATACAAACCTGTTAGTAATTAACCTCGTCGGTTGCACCATGCTCCTCCAGCTGTTTCTTTTAAGCACCACTTATTAATTTAGTCTTTTTCTTTCCCCTTTTAGACTTTCTGCTGCAAACAACTTAAAAAGTCTCAACATTTTACATGTGTTCTGTTCTAATGTGAATACAATCTTATAAATTAAAGAAATTACTGCATGTTTTCATGCACGCACCCAAACTGTTATGGAATTGGGACTGTAGCTTTGATTAACCAAAGTAATGCAACAGAGCAGAATGTTAAAATAAGTTATCAAATATCTAAATAGATCAGGTTCCAGGTTAACTTATAGACCATGTTATTAGCTACAAGCAAGGCTACAATAAACACATCTGACTACACTGAGGAGTCACATTTTATGGAAAGATAACATCAAATTTTCAGGTCACTGGAACTCTATAGTCAGTTCTGCCGGAGGGCAACTTGTTCTTTTCACCAAGCAGTGCCAAGTGTAGTCTGTCGCGTATTAGCAGGGCTTGCTGTTAATTTGGTGCTTGGCTTGCATCAGATATTGTCGGCTGGATGTATTTGTGTGATAACAAAACTGCCTGAGTCAGTTAAGTGGTTTCTCCATCCTGTTTTGTATTGCTGTTTGCAAACATTGGGATGCATTACCACAGTTAGCTGAAAAGAAATAGGGCTCAAAAATGTAATCGTACATTCACTTGGTGAACTGCACCTTTTTTCAATACATTAAATTAATATCAGGTCACACATCACCACCATGTTGACCCTTTTTTCTGATTTAATTTGAAAGTTATTTTTCCATTAAATAAATTGCCGTTAATTCAACGCCCATATGTTTAGTGTTACATAGTGGATTCTTCCTGGATTCAGTTTTACATTCTTTATTTGTGTTATTGGATATTACAGCAAGCAGAATGATGGTCTGTCTACTGTGTTGTTTTCTTAATTTCAATAAATAAAAAAAAACAATTCAAAAGACTTTTTTTTTTTTACTCTTTTTTTTTTTTACTCTTGTTGGGCATTATAGCAGCAGAATGATGGTTTGGCTGCCGTGTTGTTTTCTCCAAATTTAAATGCTTCATTTTCAGCTTCAAATATATTCCTGTTGAATAAATTTTAAAAACTGACTCACATGTGGTGTGCAGTTTTTTGGGGAAACATGGTTCCTGATAAAAAAAAAAAATAATTCACATGGTCTGGGAATAAAAAAAGCGAACATCATCAAATCACAAAAATCAGCAATATCAAAAAATCGCAAGAATCGCAATTCAAATCGAATCAGCACCCAAAAAATCGTAAAAGAATCAAATCAGGAGGAAAGTATATCGTCCCAGCCTTAATGTGGAGCAATGCTGCGCATTTTGAAAATGATGCCATGTCAACGGTGGTTTACATTTACTCATTAATGGTGGTTCACAAACTGGGGCACGGGATAGGTTGCAGCTGACACAGCAGAAAAATAATTCCAGGTTTTGGGTTGCCGAGTTCGCTGCCGATATGTCAAGTGACCGGCCGGCACCATGTCGTACAGGGTAAGGACTAATTTCGACTCTGGTGAAAGTGAGCCAGCAATACTGGACAGGGAAGGAGGATTAAGCTGCCTCTGTTTCCTCCGTTCACTGGATGTGGAGGTCGATGGGCCATGATCAGTCTTCTCATAACTAGGACCAACATCAAAGCTTTCTCTCATCCGAACTGTAATCGATGAACAGCCCCGTCCTTGTTGATGTATCCTGATCTCTCTATTCTGTGATGCTGTAAAACTTTTATTGCAGCTTTAAACTCGACTAAAATGGGATTTGAGTTTGTGTGGATTCCAGTTCTCATGTCACGTTGAATAAAAAGCTATTTGGTTCTCTGGTTTTATCTGCTCATTGATCTTATGCCCTCCTTTAAAACAAACAAATGTTATACGACTTGCTGCATCGTTGCATCACACAACACCGAACTTTATAAATTTGAGACGGTCAAAGATGATTTCAACTGAAGCTCAGTTGACACTAAATAACAAAAAAATTCTGTGGGGTCTTAAAAAACATGTAAAAGGTACGTTTGTCCAAAATATCACAGTGATGCAATGAACTTGCAGAATTGTGGAAAAAATGTATTCTTTTTTTTTTTTTGTGCATGAAGCATTTATTCAACATAATGCAAACCTATAACCATGTATTTAATCATATATAATCCAAGGATGTCAAACCTGCTCCAACACACCTGAATCAAATTAACGGGTCACTGTGCAGAACAAGCTGCTGGATCCATTTGATTAGAATCAGGTGTGTTGGAGCTGAAAAACCATCTAAAACCTGCAGGACAGGAGTTTGTTGCTCCTGATCTAATCCTTATTCTTGTGTTTTTACCCACCCATAACTCAACCATAACTTTAGTTGGTTTTGCTGGGACTCAAACGTGATATTCTTGAGCGGCAGTCCATGAGCTACAATCCACTGCTTCTGATCTCCTAATAATCAGTTTGAACATGTCTTTATAAGAGTTTCAGGTTATGAAAAAGGATGGAGGCATGACGTGTTTTCAGTATGTAAAGCCATAGGCATCCATGATAAGGAATGAGACATTACAGCTGTACCTAACTGACAACCTTGAACTGAAATCACTCACATAAATGAGGAGGAAGTGTTATAAGCATAAATGCGTCTGAGATCATTACATGCTGTAAAATATAAAGCATCTTTGCTAGCATTAAATGATAAAGCAAACTAAGCTTTAAACAGCAGTCACAACAATACCAAAACAGAACCATGGCACCTTTCGAACATGTTAGGTCCTTCCTCACAGCTGGATGCATGTACATATGTCAGCTGAGTACCTGATGCAGATGGAAATCAACTACAGGGGAACTATTCCCGTCTCAAATGCCCCTTTCACACTAGCACCTACTCAGCCCAGCCCAGCACCACACCGCCCGATTTGTTTGTGTTCCCATTACCAT
>JAOXYM010000018.1:23846895-23858434 GCA_028567055.1 Leptatherina wallacei
TTTAATGTTCCTTTTACAGCTCCATTTGCATGTTCATAAGCAGGAGTGGCGTTCTGCATTAAACACACATGCACACATTCATATTAGCACTTCCCTTCTTTCATCACACTGATGTGACTGCCTTCATTAGCACCGATAGGACAGGTCGCGGCGAGGACAACAGGGGAGTGTATTCATGTGTGGGAGTGTGTCTGTGTATTTCGCAGAGTTGACAGCTCTCCCTGTGAAGGCAGCGGAAGTCACGGAGCCAGAGGAGATCTGCTCGCTGGTGCTGACAACTGGTAATTTAGCATGCAGCAATTGTGGCAAGTCAACTGCATATCTGGAGCACCTGTGGCGATCGGGTGAATCTATACAAGCGCCGCCATCCTTCACTGATTAAATAAAGTCTTTAGTAATGTGATTGTTTGCAGCTCCTCGTGGAGAAGGTGTCTTCTTGTTCTCCTTTCCTCCACAGGGAGGGCGGAGTCGGCTGCACGCATCATGAGCCTGGGGAATGTTGTGATGTGCAGCCGAACAAAGTATAAGAGACAAAGGTAGAAAAGTGACACGACAAAGTGGATATCCCTCTATAACTATACCAGTAAATTAGCCCTTAAACATTTTTCAACGATGGTTTGAATATATCTTAAAAATGAACACATGATTTGATCCCATCTCTTTGTCGCATCAACAAAAAAAAGGCAACTTTAATATAATTTGGAAGCTACAAGGTGACTCCTGAAGAGATAGTAGCCAAAAAGTTGGCAAATCTCTGTATATTATGCAATGTGTCAGCAAATTGGACAAGTGGAGGACAAAAGAAGATTTGCGAGGCTTAAAAAAAAAAGCTATCTACAGCCGACACTATATGAGAGTGATGACCTTAAGGAATAGAAACAAATCCAGAAAAGACCTGACACAGGACCTGGCAATCAGTTGATTCTGCTACTGTTCAGTGAGGCCTCATCAGAAATCATCCCCATGGAAGGGTGGCTGTCAAAAAGCCATACTTGAAGTAGCACTATGTATCTTAAAAATATGCTTCTGTGTTGTTTTGATGGCACAGTGACATTTATTATGTACATTCCTGGAGGTGTTGTTGCCCAGCAGCATCCAGAAGCTGAAGGTTTTTTTTACTTTTTCTTCAGATCGTAGCATCCCTTTACAACAGCATTTCACTTAATGGTGCCGTGTCACACACCAGCAACTGGATATCAACACAACACTGTGGCTGGTTCAGCAAAGAAACACAAGAGGATATTATTGGAGGGAAAAGAAAGACACAAGGGAGACAGGGCAAGAGATAAGACAACAGTCAACGCTGGAGTGACTTTTACTAGTTGAAGAGGGCTTAGAGAAGAGGTAGGCTGCAAGACAGATGTCCAATGTCCAGAGAAAATCTGCCACATTTCCGTAATGCTTCTTTAAAGGTACAGCGTGTACGTATTACTAGTTGTAAGACAGGCATAGCAATGACTTCAAATGCCAAGCACAGCTGTCAGTAGACAGTGACCATCAATGGCCAAAATTCTCCCTGACAGACACGTTTCCATCTGCGAGTGGATCCAGTGGCCTCAGGTGCAACTATGACTGCACTACAGGTAACTACTTTAAAATGGTACATATGTGTACTGTCTTCTTCTATGGTCTTCTTAAGGAGTTACTTATACCAAATTGTGCTCTCGCTCCTATAAAACTAAGCCGGTACTGCAGTTTGAAAGCTTAGAGAGTTCTTACTTCACACAGTTTTTTGTCCATTCAGAGACACTGTAGTAAAAATTGGCACAAATATGACATGTGACATATGACATAAGCCCATGTATGTGGACCCACGGCAAGTAGATATAAATGGTTCATTATCAGAGAATAAAAACATAACAGTTATATTTGTAACTCAATTAGACACCATAAGAAACCGTGTTTTTACAGATATGTTTTTGACCTTTGCTTTTGTTACATGCTGCACCTTAAAGGAATGGCAAAGAGAATGACAAGAACCAGACAGAAAACCTTCACAACAGCTCAACATTTGTGAAGCAAAGAGTGGAAAAAAAGGCATCTCACGTCCAAAGAAGAGTTTTGGAAAATCCTGGAGAACCTGTGGAACAAACTCCGAGAAACCTGCAGGTCTGCTGAAACTCTCAGCAGTTATAAATCATTGTTAAACACTTTCCTATTTTCAGCATTTTATGATAACAAGTGATATTTTCACTTAGGGTTTCTTTCTTTCCTTATTCATTTTTGTTGTTTATTTTGTCATTATACTTTTGTTTTTACTGTTACACTGTTTTCTGATCCAAAACTGCACCAGAAAGCCCACTTTTCTCTTTCTGTCTCATGAATCCGAAGCCCCTCGGGTTACTTGACAAGTACCTATACAAATAAAATCGAGGTGAAAAGGAATTACATCATATCCTCCAAATATATGTTACAAATAACATTTCCTTTAGAACTAGCTTTCAGAAGTTGTGTTTGTGGCATGAAATGAGATTAAATAATTCTGTCAACATCCGAGAAATATCTGCTTAGCGCTGCATATCCCAGGCTCAGGTGATGTATCCCCACCTACAGCTCCACAAATATCTGGCCAGGAATTCCATGATAATGGCTTTACTTTTTTTTCCTTCTTCCATTGCTGATGCCAGTGAAAAGTGTGTGTGCTCCTGGGGTGTGTGTTGTCTCACTAGTTTTAATTTAAGCTCCTTTTCCTTTGTTAGCTTCATCAAAATGGGCATGTTCAGCCAAGTGATGCTGTTCTAGGCTGGGATTAGGTTTGCTGTCCCAAATGTTTTGGATGTTTGTTCCTCAACAGATTTTTATTTATTTTTTTGCTTTCCAAACATTACAGATCAAGAGCTTTGGGTCTTTCTGACTCAAAGTTAAAAATTTCCACAGCTCAGACATGTTTGCGTGAGATTGTGTGTGTGTGTGGCACGGTGTGTGAAATGTGCACGATGAAATATTGGATTTCTCTGCACCTTATCTCCAGGATACCAGACATAGTCAAGCTGAAAATGGTCCGATTCCGGTCATCAGTGGAGCGATCGCTGCATTCCTTATAGCTTACAGCTCCTGCTTGGCATCCCAAATACTGCATGCATTTTAACTGTTAAATGTGTGAGATGTAGTGACATCTCAAGGCATAAACTGTAGATTCCAAGCAAGTGACTAGAACCTAGTTTACACTTCCTTCCAAAGTATGCAGGAAAAACTATAAGGGGCACTCAAACTGCAAAAGGTGACATGGGAATATTACACATGGCAGCTAGATTACATATTACTGTGCATGTCTGTGTATCAACAATCTTCCATCGCTTCCTGTATGTGCACATGCATAATTAGTTTTTTTTTTCCTAAATACTTCTACCTCTTTTATTTCTCCTCTAGTTTCCTCTGTCCCTCCCCCCATCTGTCCTTCTTTCCGGTCTTTGTGGCTTCCACTGTGCATTATGCGTCCAAATCAAATCATCCAATTTACATGCAAAACGACGCATTGGATGCCTTTGGGAGTGCTTTTTCAAGAGGAGATGAGATGGGAGACAAAGATGGGCAGGGGAGAAGAGCACACAGGTAGATGGATGGAAGGAGCTTTGGATGGAGTTAAAAGGGAGAGGGGAGAGAGTTGATTTAATAAGAGAGAAAAGAGGACAGAACAATGAGGGAGATGAAAAACTGGAGGGGAGGAGGGGGAAGACTTGGATAGGAAAAGGTGAAATGGAAAGTAGGAGCAAAGATTATACATTTTAGAAAAATGAAGAAAGAAAAACGGCAACTTGACTTGACAAAATTAAAAGTTGGTTCAATAAATACATTATTTATTTCTATATTGATTTTTTTTCCTCAAATGTATTACTTTCAACTCTATTTCAGCTCTAACCCATTGTCTATCTGTAGCAGACCGGACCACAAACTAGCCCATAGCAACATGTTGCAGAGAGAATAGAGCTGGGGTCTGCAATGTTTACTTATAAAAAAGCCATTTTTACCACCTGTGTGGCTAAATAAACATAGTAAGAGCCACAAAACCAGGGTACTGCAAGTTTTAGATGTTTCCCTGCTTCAAAACACCTGATTCATTGTGTAAAACTTAACAAGCTGTTGGATCCATTTCATATGAATCAGGTGGTCTGATTTATCTTTTCCAATACATTTATATAATACACGTTTTATGTGTCATTACAAAAGAAAATGCCAAACCTGTGCACCATTAGAGTTCATATATCCACATAACATGGATAAGCTCATCAAAAAGGCCGGCTCTGTTCTGAGCACCAAAAGCTTGGACACTGTGGAGAAGGCGGTGGAGAGGTGCACAGGGGTGAAAGTTCAGGACATTCTGGACAATAAGACATCCTCTGTACAGTGTTTGTGCCAGACAGAGAAGCGCCAGAGGCAGGAGACTCACCTCGTCATGTTCAGGAGGTATTTTGTCCCCACAGGCATCAGGCTTTTAAATAACCGCCGTAATACATGGTTATGGTCATTTCTTTAACCTAATTTTACTATCTACTCATTTATTTATTTATTTATCTATTTATCGCTAAAAGTGGGTTCTTACTGCATCTGCATGTTCGTTTTTATAATTTTACTTGGCTTTATGTACACTTTGGACATTGAATGTCTTTACAGGTGGAAGTGTGTAAGGATGAGCTACGGGGCAACTGAATTTCCCCAAGGGGATAAATAAAGTCTGTCTGTCTATCTAACAGCACTGTTGTTGTCATTTTAATAGTTCTGTCCTTGACAGTCTTTGTAGAGAAGGTATTTCTGTGATTTTCTGAATCGTTTTATGTTTGTTTTTTAAGTCCAACAATAGATGCTCTGATATTTTAATCAATTATTCTTTTGTAAATTTTTGTTGAAAGGCTTTCCACACCTTAAAATGTCCTGAATTGCCACAAAGCCTGCAGCAGTAGCTCGATTTGGGAACTTGATCAACTCCTTTAAGCTATGTTTGCACAGCTCAGATTTCCATAGAAATCCTACAATAGCTTTTTTTTCTCCACTCATTTCCAGCTTATACTTTTCAGCAAATGCTGTGTGTTTGCTCTGGAAATGTCTTTCAATGTTACATTTTTTTGTTGTGTGCTAATTTCTTAGCACAAATCAGGCAAATGGCATTGCTGGCAACAAATCAGTCCATGAAGAATTCAGCCAGTTGCAGACCCCTGGAATAGAGGTACTGATCCAGTCTAATTGCTGGGTGATGCAACTTAATAGCTGATTTTTTTTCGTCCTAAAATGACTTGAAAATAGTCCTTTAGTCTGATGAACAAGAGCATGTAAAAAATCTCTTATATATGCTTTAATAATAAGCAAGGAAAAACAAAAAGAAAAAAAATAGCCATCTTTGTTTTCCCCCTATAACCTTGTGTTAGTGTGAACTGTAAATATTTCTACACAAAGTAAAGATTATTTTCCTACTTCGCATCTCTTCTACTTGGACTCACATCATTAAGGAGACAGCAAATAATTGCAATAATTACGTGTTTGGCATTGCCAAATATGATCTTTTTTAAAAAAGTTAAATGTTTGACTCCTGCAGAACGGATTACTGTAAAGAGTTCATAATTAAACCTATAGCTGATACATGAACAGAAAAAACTCAATACAAAGACTGCAGCTCTGAAGCCTTAAGCAGGGATTGGCTTATAAAAATGTAGAACTACAAGGATGTGCTTATTATGCATGCATTGTTTTCAGGGCCATGGATGAAAAACACTTCACATACAACAAAAGAAATATCTTTGAAAGCAACGGCAAAGAACCCACTTGTAAATGTGACGATTTCCAACACATTTTTTACATGTGTTTTATACTGTTTGTACACACGTTTAAGAAAAATTAATAAATGAGGAATGCGTGCTTCAGTGCCTATTTTGGAAAGTTGCCTATGAAACTGGTCAAAAGCCGATGAGGGGAGACAAAAAAAGAGAACACAGCAGAACTGCAGTTACGCACCACAAACGTAATCAAACCCCTTTTAAAAATATCCCACAAGCACAGGTTTTTAACCTCAATCCTGCCCCCCAAAATCATTTAAAAAAGCTCTTTCTTTTTATGCTTTTCAGCTAATCAGTCTTCCCTGAAGAGTGAAACTTGGAGTCCAAGGTCCATGTCAACTGGAGTTTCACCAAAAGGAAATCTCTACTTGCGAGGAAACCTTCACCAGCACTGCTCCTTTGATAGAAAACTACTGATACTAGAATAGAAATACAACAAAACAGGGCCAAAACAGCGGTGGAAAAAAATGATCTATACTCAGTGTTCATTCTGACAGCAAATTCTGATTTAGTTTTAATCAAAGTCTTGTGACTAAAATCTACTTAAACTTTAACTCGGCTTAGACCGGCTGTACAGATGTTAAAAAACTAAGTCGGAGCAAACAGACAGAGGATGCAGTGGAGGACCATGTCCACCATGCTCTGATTAAAAAATCATCTGGAAATGGCAGGTTTCAGATGAAGACATTATGCACCACTGCCCATCAATCCTGCAGGTAAGGAAGAGAGAAAACCAGCAGTAGTTTCAGGACAACAGAGAGCACTGCTGGGGCAAAACATGCTGAAGGGAGCTAAGGAAAGAAACACTGGAGATCCAGTTACTCCAATTTCATGCTGCCACAGCTGCTCTGTTAGGCTTTCTCAGACTCCACATACTGGATGACAAGCTCAGCTCCACACTGTGTGCTGTCATAAGGCAAAGTTAAAAACTTCAAAGTAGAGGTAGAAAAGGCACGATGAAAGGCATATTAAAAAGTCAAAACATATTCACTCCAGTTAAAACTCCTACAATTAGAGAGAACTGATCTACAAGAAAGAAAGAAGGCGAAAATCACAGAGGTGACAGAAGATGTAGAAGTGTGCGAGAAAGCTCAACAGGAAAGGAAGCGTGGAGGAGAGAAAAAAAGGGTGAGAGGTGTTTCACCTCTTAATGAAAACAAGGAAAGTGAAAATATGTGTGAGCCAGAGCAGAGAAAGAGAGGGAACACCATCCAACACCACACCAGGAAGCACGACAGATGGAAAGGTGACGAGTACCGTAGATAAGGTTGATGAGCAACACGGGAAGGTGTGAGGAAGAGGAAAAGAAAGAAGGAAAGGGAGAAAATTACATAAGAAAATTACTGTAACAGGATGCAAAAGTTCTAACATAGTTCAGTTGTACTACCAGGATTTCATCGCAACATGTCATGACAATGAATCAAAACAGCACATGGCATTTAAATGGCTGCTTTTTTATCCCACTGAAATCACACACCAACGAGCTAGGGTAAAAGTAAAGAGCAGTCCACTCGGGGCGCATTCACACCTGGATAGTCAAGGGAACTCGATTGGTTTGGGAGGGGAACTGAAAAATGTTGCAGCTTCCTTTGGTTTGTTGGCTTTTAAACTGCACTTTACTTAAGTGGGCCAAGCCACCTGAACAAAATCCTGCTGTTAGTTTACAAAGCACTGAATGGTTTAGGGCCAAGATACATTCAGGAACTTCTGGTTCATTATGAACCAACCAGATCCCTCAGGTCATCAGGGTCAAGTCTACTTTTAGTTCCCAGAGTCAGAACTAAACACGGAGAGGCAGCGTTCAGTTTTTATGCTCCTCACATGTGGAACAAACTCCTAGAAACCTGCAGGTCTGCTGAAACTCTCAGCAGTTTTAAATCAGGGTTAAAAACGTTCCTATTTGCAGCCTTCTATGAAAACAAGCGATATATCCAATTTTCTCTGAGGGTCTCTTTCTTTTGTTGTTTGTCATTTTGCTATTTCACTTCAATTCTTCCTAATGCTTTCTGCACCCCGCTGTAATGTTTCTAATGTTTGTATGTACAGCACCTTGAATTTTCATGTACATGAAATGTGCTATACAAATAAACTTGCCTTGCCTTGAACAATGTCATGCAATTACAGCAACTGTTTGCTAAGGGCAATATTCCCAGAAACAATCACCAATTAAAAAGAAAGAAAAAAGAACTAAACAGCACATCGGTTGGCCAGGACCGAAAACGGCTCGTTCACCACAAGAAAACAAAGCTACAGCAATAAATGCATCTGTTCAGTGTGAGCAGCAGCAGATATCCTTGTATGATGCATTTTACATCACTTAAGGTCCATTTATGCTAGACTGTGAAAACCGATATGCAGACAGATGGACACTTTCGTCCGTCTCCTATGTTATTTGTTCTGTTTCGTGGGGCTTGCGTATCCATCGCTTGACGCATCAAATGGAGCAATACCACCGGAAACCGTGGGGTCAGTGTTGCGCGGGCTAGCTAAGATGGTAACCGGCGAAAGGAACAAACCAGAGAACAGGAAGAAGACGACAAGGACAACAACTCTAGAGATGGCGAGCGTTTGAAGAAAGTCTGTGTGAGTGTGTCAGACGTCTTGCGTGGTTGCAAATAACTTCATAGCGGTGCATTATCGCCACCTACAGGTGTCTGTAACTTACGTCAAAACGCAAAGTGAACTCTGAACTGTGGATGAATTGACTTAGCAACCATGGCAACGTAAAGACACATGGAAGTATGACAATGTTTGAAACGGACATACCTATTTACATTTGTAAGGGAGCATAAATGGGCCATTACTCTGGTTCACTGGATGGTCCGTTTGCTTTCACACTACAAGTAAAACCACACCAGGGTTTACTGATTTTCAGACGGTGGGCTAGAGTCAGCGTTTTTGGTCCGCACCAGAGTGCACATTAACACTACTCCAAATAAACCGTACTATTCATGAAAGTAGACCAGGGTTAGTTTAAAATGGTCCAAACAGCACCAATGTGTATGCACCTTAGTGTTAAACGCCCATTAAACTACAAAAATGCCCAATTAGACTAAGCATGACTTGGCTAGCAACAGCTACGCAGTTTTCATGTGAGCAGACTGTTTTTTTCTATTTAAAAACAAAACTTGATCCAAAGTCATATAACAGCAGAAGTTATTAACATTTTATCAATGCACATGTGGGTGGAGTCATCTTTTTCTACACATCTTTTTGAACACAGGTATTCCTAAAAAACTTGTGTTTCTACATCACTCAAAAATTGCTAAAAAAAATTGCTAAAATAAAAAAACTTACCCACACTGCACTGTTAAAAAAGAAAAAAAAAGCATCCTTTTTTTTCATTTACTTCCAAATCTGGACAGGCTTTTTGTACATAGTAAAAATTAATCTGAGGATGAAATTTCCACAAACTGTCTTCAAATTCATTTTCTCTTATCCAGACTAAAAAAATGTTTCTAAAATGTTTTTAACTGTCCAGCAAATTTCATTATTTTCCAAGCCTTTTTCACCCAGTATCTTAGAAAATGAAAGTACATACAAGTACTCAACTATGTGAAAAGAGCCTGAAGCTGCAGGTATGTAAGAAAATGTCAGAATATTTT
Source organism: Leptatherina wallacei (assembly GCA_028567055.1). Classification (NCBI taxonomy): domain Eukaryota; kingdom Metazoa; phylum Chordata; class Actinopteri; order Atheriniformes; family Atherinidae; genus Leptatherina; species Leptatherina wallacei. The sequence goes on from JAOXYM010000018.1 coordinate 23,856,266, forward strand.
TAAAAGTTTGCTGATTACAACTGAAGAAGATTGCTGTTATTTCCAAACCTTATTAAATCAACGAGAGCAAGATTCAGAGTAATCGTCTTTCTGTTTTCGATGAACATTTGCGTCTGCCGAGGTATCTCTAATGAAGACGAATCTGAGCGACAGTCGAAGGATTTCAGTGGTTTTTAGCTGGGATTGAGAGACTCTGCAGCTACAAGCATGTGTCTTTTTTCTGGTTTCCATTTTCTGAGGGAAATTGATTGACTGGGAAACGGTAGTTCCACTCATGTTGAACTCTTCTCTTGCTTTGAACATGCCTTCCACTGGTGATATACCCCGGTGAGAGGTGAACCATCGACTTGACAGTCAAAACCCCGAGTAAAAGCTGAAGTTAAATCACTAAATCCCTAATCCTGGTTTGTATCATGGACCCCGGTTCTCATCAAAATGGTGATGTCAGAAGATTCTGTTAAGCAATAGAGTTGAATTACGTAGCAGTGACCTCAAAAAGCGCATTACGGTCACTTTCATCCCCAGAGAAACTGAAAAGGTAAAGTGTAACCAATCAATCAATTGAGTGGATAATGGTTCCACGTTTGCTGATGTCACAAGTTCTCCCGTGATACGATTTTGATTCAAGAGCCAGCAATGGCTTTAACGTTGCATGCTGATTCAATACAATCACTTCCATTCATATCAAATCACAATAATAATATATTTTATTTATAGTCACATTTTAGGACACACACGGTAACCGTAGAAAAAAAACAGATAAAAGAATACAGGGAAAGAAGTAAAACCCCAATAATATCTAATATAATACAGGAAACATAGTAAATAAAGTCCCAGAACAAAGGGGAATATGCCTGTTTAAAAGGTTTGTTTGAAGATGGGATTTGAAGGAAGTGAGGGAATTAGAACGTTTTATGTCCAGTGGCAGAGAATTCAAAAGACGGGGGCGGGGCGAGCGGCCCATGGTGGATAAGCAGGTGGGAGGGTGAGTAGGATGGAGGAGGAAGATCTGAGAGTACGGATGGGTGTGTTAATGTGGAGGAGCTCAGTGAGATACAGAGGGGTGAGGTTGTTGATGCACTTCAAGGTGAACAGTAAGATTGAAGTGCTGCACCATCATTTCCACAAAAAACCTTTCAAACCCCATCTTTCTCTACCCCCCTCTGGGATCTGTCTACCACTGTTCATTATTTGACTGGAACCTGAAGGTTGCAGTCTATGTGAGGAAGCTTTTATCTGATGCTTGATGAAATTCTCCTATTAAAAAGGAACATACTTGCATGTTTTCTGAACTTTTACACATCTCTGAGGGAACAGTTAGAAAGGTTTCCGGTCACCCTCCATGAATTTACAGACTCTGTGTGGTGCAGAGAGACAGAGTTGGAGTCGTAGGGGGTGGTGTGGAACTCTACAGCTGAACATTCGGTCCTCCTGAGAGTTTTAGGTGACTGGCCAGGCTTCCGTCTGACTCGCCTCCTCCACTGTCTACCATTTCCACCTCGCCTATCAGCATTATCTTTCATTTTTCCTTCCTTCTTCCTCATGCCCCTCTTCCTTGTCTCCTTTCCTGCATGCTACGCCCTACATTCTGCTTCTTTGTGTTTCTATACTTGATCTAATGCTCCATTTCAGAAATAAATACAGAATGTACTTTTTAAATCCAAATAGAAGATGCCTCTTCATTTCATTTCCTTGTTATTGCCTGTCCATTTTCTGCCCCCCCCGCGCTGATTCTCATGCAGACATCCTCCTCTTCAGTCCACAGTTGCCCATTTTACTTATTCCTTTACAATGCACTACGTGTCTCAGTTGTCTGAAGGCATTAAATCCGTTTCAAACCCATCTCGCAAACTTCTTGCCTGAGGGTCTGATAAATTAAGTGGCTCTAATCGTTCACTTCTGAACGACTGTGGCTTTTGCCTCCACTCGTTTGCTGAGTGCCGAGCTCAGTCTGAGGGTTTTTTATGCCATAAAAAGTAAGCCAGAAGTTTGAGATTTCAGCCAACCTGAAGAGGAGTTTTGGCAGATAGTTACATTGCATTCAGACTCTGTGTTGGGTCTGCTGTTTTTGGGATAACTGAGCAATGAAGGCAAGGCAAGGCAAGTTTATTTGTATAGCACATTTCATGTACAGGACAATTCAAGGTGCTTTACACACAAACATTAGAA
>JAOXYM010000018.1:23877508-23888013 GCA_028567055.1 Leptatherina wallacei
ATTTCAATTGATGTAATTGATAAGTCCATGTGATTAAAAAAAAAGTGACATGAAGTGACACCCTCACTTTAAGGATTGCTGATTTTTTTCAGGAAAGAGAAGGGATGAAACTGTGAAATAAATGAAAATCTTCTCTTGCATGTTATGATGTGTTGAATCAGCTAACAAGGTAATAATGATAATTCAATTTTATATACGAGTTGAAAGAGCTTAAAGCTGCGAGTAAAACTAATTGCTGCAAGCACAGTGCCATTTCTTTCATATGCATTCATGAAGAGGCACCGGTCTACATCATAAGCATCTTTTTGATATCATGTGCCTGCGTGTGTTTAGAATAGCTTATTGAAGATTGCAGCAGGAGCCATGAAACTGGAGAAGAGAATCAAATGATGCTGCCTTATTTCTCTTTTCCCACAGTGGCAGGGATTACCACGCTAAATTCATTTAAAATATTTAACAGAACAAATTTAGATGACACATGCAGAGCATCCTATGTATCCCTCAGTATCCAATAAGCCATTGTGCATTTGCACAACAACCATTAAAAGTGTTTTTGCATATACACGGATGAGCCATAATATCAAAAACTGCTTCTGCATATCAAGTTGAGATCTGAGCCCCATACCACATAGCAGGATTAATGGCTTAACAAGGTAACGTTAGGTTCAGCTCTAGAGTTTTCAGTATCATGAAACTGGCTTATTCCTCACTGGGTTTTATCACCATGGTAACATATGCTGGAAACCCAGGCTGCTCTGGGGCCAGTCAATGTCTGACATAAGACAACACATTTGAAAATAAAAAAATACTTTATTAATCCCTGAGGAAAACTGCACAGTTAAATCTTAAGTAGATTCAAAGCAACACTTCTTAACTATGGCACATTTTTACACTTTGTCGTCTCCTAACGAAGGCTAATTTGGGACGCATCTTGCATCTTGTCTCTTCTCTGAGCTCTCTCCAGGCAGTAAAAGTTAGTCTGTTGTTGACTCTTGTGTCATCTCTTATAGTGTCACTTCCTCTTTCTTTTCCTTGCTTTGTCCGATAAGGTTTCCTTGCATTTCTTTACTGAATCAGCGATGGCGTTCAAAATAGTCAGTGTGTTGATATCCAGTTGGTGGCAGCAGCGTTTTGCTTTACAAACCCTGATCAGATATCATGTCATGCCGGGAAAAAAGTTAAGTATTGTTCCTTGGCTTTCGAGACGCTGAGGCCAACAACGGCTCCAGCAATATGCATAATAAATATCAATAAACCATCAAAACAAGTCAGAAGTTTTAAGGGTTTAAAGGTTGGAAAGTTATATAGGACTGTTTTAAAAGCATCTCCTCCTGACCAATCAATTATCTTGTACAAGTAAAAAAAGAAGTTAAAAGGAACAGAGTGTAAGAATTACTGACACCTAGTGGTAAAGATGGGCATAGCAATGACTTCAAATGCCAAGCACAGTTGTGAATGGATGGTGGCCATCAATGGTCAAAGTTCTAACAGACAAACATGTTTTCATGTGTGAGTGGATCTAGGGACCTCAGGTGTCCAGCAATGACTGCACTACAGGTAACTACTTCAACATCGACTAGTTTGATGTGGATTTCAGTTCTTTATTAGATGCAAAGATAATATAGTCACCCTCACTATGAAGAAAAAAGGAGAGAGGAAATACATCAAATACAGGAAATACATAAAATAGCAAAAACCAAGAATAAGCTAAATGAAAGCAGTCACGTTTTAATAGGCAGGAAAAAAAGAAAATTCTCATTTTCTAAATGGAAATAAATATTATCTCCATTTCACAAGGTGGCACTTTGTTTCCAAGGCTCAGGATTGGAACCAGTTTTTGAGAAAGACAATACCAGAGACACTTCATCTTGGAAGCTCACCACTTACAGCAAGATGAAGGCCTTTCTATGCAGGTACAGTTCAGGTACATTACGGTAGCTATAGAAACAGCTGAGATTAATGGTTCCTGAGAAGGAGAAAAAAGATTCTTTGTCATGTGCCTATGTGTCAGACTGCAGAAGCACACTGCTAAAAAATTAAATGGGAACACAATCGTTTTGGTTACGTTTGCATTGAGCCAGTGCCTTCACCAATAGCGGTAACATGAGGCGATGTCTGCAACCTGCCTCGTGTGCTCATCCAGGATGAAACATCAATGCGCTCTGTGACAAGGAGGTTTGCTGTGTCTCCCAGCACAGTGTGGAGAGCATGGTGGACATACCAGGAGACAGGCCAGTATACCAGGAGGAGCACTCCCAGAGCCCTACAAAATTACGTCCAGCAGGCCTCTAACGTGCATTTTCCTGCTTAAACGGTCAGAAACAGACTCAATAAGGGTGGTATGAGGGCCCCACGTGTACAAGTGGGGCTTGCATTCACAGCCCAACATCGTGCAGCCTGGTTGGCCAGAGAACACCAGGATTGGCAGATTGGCCATTGGTACCCTGTGCTCTTCATAGACGAGAACAGGTTCGCAATGAGCACAAGTGACAGACGTGAGAGTCTGGAGACGACATGGAGAACATTCTGCTGCCTGCAACATCCTCTAGAATGACCAGTTTGGCAGTGGGTCAGTGATGGTCTGGGGAGGCTTATCCTTGGAGGGCCGCACAGTTCTCACCACATTGCACTATGTAGATGAAGATATTCAAGTGGAATATTTAATTCATCAAGATCTAAGATGGATTGTTTAAGTGTTCCCTTTATTTGTTTGAGCATTTGTATATTCACCATTATATGGCTTACTGATTGTGGGCTAAACCTCTAGTTGAATGATTTGTAACTAGCAAAGGTGCATTCGAAAAAGTTTTTTTTTTAATCTAAGTAAATATATTGAAAATTTGAGATGGGTATTGTTGGGTATTTAAAGTTGTTATGTCCTTACGAATAATGCATAATGCAATGCTATTTGTGTGTCCATTAAGCTTATCTGTGATGTAACAAAAATGACTTGCGTTATTCTGCTTTACAACCCTTCGCAAATGGTACACCCCTGATACCTCATTTTGTTATGTTTGGGATGCTTTTGGGCTGCAACCTTTGTCCAGAGGTTGTGTAACACCACCCAATGACAGCACTAAGGTGTGAGAACTAAAAAGCATCAGCTCATATCACTGTTTCATCTCTGCTTTTCATATAGGCATTTCTCCAAGCACACTCACATGTATTTTCAATAAAATGCAACTATGCAGCATCTATTATTTGCCTTTGATTTTTTTATTTATCTTCTTTTTTCTTTTTTTACACACTGCACCTTTAAAGTAAATCAAGCTTGTGAAAACACATAGAATTTATTTCTATTCACACACATTTATCTTATGAAATGTTTCAAAAAGGCCTCAAATCACTGAACAGCTGCAGTTCTTTTTCATCAAATGCTCAGAGCCTGGATTACAGATAATGAACTTGGACATTTATAATAAATCCACTGACTGCTTTGATTTGGACTTCTGCTCTTTATTAGGTGCAAAGATAATATGTAACAATCAGTGTTGCCCCTGACCGAATTGTGACAGATTAATCTTTATTCATATGCCTCAATAATAAACCTGCAACACACTCATTTAATTAAAACACAATCATAAATTCTTAGATTTGTGCTTTCATGATGTCACAGTGATATTGATCAGCTTAGTAATTCATGCAGTCACATAAACTCTGCACTTTTTGTCATCTTTCCCTCCTGCTTTGACTCCAGCAGTTGCTGTGATTGGACATCAGCTGCCCTTTTTTATATGAACGTGCACACGTTTTTTAACAAAAACGTGTGGCTGACCAGTATAATATGATCAATTAGTCAGATCATCACTATTAAAAGTAAGTTAAACCAGAAACCCTGGATGTGTTGAACCTGCTTTGTAGCAGGGCCCCTTGGTCTGTTTCTCTCTCATTGTGCTTGTTATGGCTCGTCTTGTCTTTTTCTTGCATGGAAACAAGCTTCACAGTTACATAAATCCAATCTGAAATACTGTTTTTCAAGCTGGAAAAAGATAGACTCTGTCAACAGGTCTCAGATGGCTGGTGAGGTTTTGATAAAAATGATACGAGATGATGGAAAAGTCACAAATGGTCACATCCTACAGTAGTAGGACCAAGTATTCAGACCTGTCCTGTGGCTATACAAGCTAATAGCCTTTAAGAACATCAATTCCATTATTTGGTTTGGATTTCTGCTGCAATAACATTGGACGATATATTATTGAACTGTTTTCTAAAGCTCTTAACATCCTTTTTTACATTCTTGTAGTCTCCTTTTACGGCAGATGTTGTATTAATAGCCATAATCAAAAAGGGACTGTTCCCATCCCCTGGATTCACTCAGTCTATTTAGATTAGGTTAGATTGGAATCCCTGAGGTGAAATTAGCTCAAACCAGCAGAGGATGCATCATGCATGAAGCAGGTGATTGTAAAATCGTACTACATACCCCAGTGTGTTTGAGCAGGACAACAAAAAAAAAGTGTTTATCGAGGATAAGGAAGAGAATATTTATTTTTTCACTGATCCTCATGTATTTTTACAATCATCAGGCTGGATTTTCAGCAGCTTCAGGGCTCAGTGCTACAGAACTCATCAAATCCTTGTAAATTCTTGCTTCAGATGGGAAAAAAATAACTACAAAATTGGAACTACATGAATTTACAGCAAGAACTTTTTGTACAATCAGTTTATGAAGTTTTTCTTGTGCTATAAAGAGTTTTAGAAAATAACGCAAACGTTTAGGGAGAATCAGTCAGTGTTAAACAACCATTATATTCTCTGAACAATGTTTTTATGATTCAATATCATATTTAAGAAAAAGTAAAGATTCAATATCATGAGTTTCATGAGACACTTGTTAATTGGAATTTTATCCCATGACAAAAATAAAGATATTTAAAGTAATATTATATAACTAACCTATGAAACTTCTGAAAGTTGCTAAACTGTCACAAAAACAATTCCTGAAATTTTCTCATTTATATCCAAAACGTCTGGATCAATGTTATTCAGCTTCGGTCCTTGGGAGTGAATTTCCTGCAAGTTTAGTTCGAACATTAACAGGCTTCTTGAAAATATTAAGGAGATCCATTTAATTCAAACTAGTTGTGATGGTTGATCCAAATAAAATTACCTTCATCTAAATCTCTTAACGTGGTGTCCCGGACCAGAGTGAGCCGAACAGCCCTTAGCTAGATGGTCTAACAATACGGAGCCCGTACAATGACATCGGAGAATATATATTTTATTGTGTGGCCACGTGTTACCAAGTCGCGGCCGTAGATTACAAATGTATGGGCACAAGATAACCTGTGGCCTCAACTTATGGCTATAGCTACATGCTTTTGGTTAATTATTACCTCCGCCGAGGTAACCTCAGGTCATGTATTCGGGGGCGTTGGGTTGTCTGTCTTTTAGCAACATAACTCAAAAAGTTTTGGACAGATTTTGATGAAATTTTCAAAAAATCTCAGAAATTGAAAAAAGAACAAGTGAAGATATTTTGAGGGTGATCTGGTTCACCGCCTGGATCCAGGATTTTTTTAAAGGATTCTTTACTATGGGAAGATAGGAATAATTTTGCCATTACAGCTTCTAACTCAAAACTAATGCCCACAATCATTGGCAAAAAAAAAGATTACAATGGCTTGGCGGAGTCTGCGCTCTCTGAGCGCTTCTATTTTTATTTATTTATTCTATTTTGATGTTGGCATGTAAAAAAACAACAAACTTAAACCGAACACAAGGTACGGCAATTTGACAAAAGTTCCACAGTGATACTTTTCCCCCCAAAACCACAAATCCCACAAAAACGGGAAACAGTCTGTCAACACTATGGTAACCCTGGAGCAACATCTGTCGTACCCAAAAGCCGCAAAATACTTTATCCTGAGAAACTCTGTTACAATAAAATCCAATGCAATCAGTTTCAGGACATTTAAGCAAGAGATGTTTAATTCAGGTCCTGAAGGTGCACAGTTTGAAACTAATACAACATGTGGACATCGGGCAAGTTGTGGATGCATTAGTTATCCATGAGCATGACTTATTAACGTGTGGCTATGTGGTAATATTTTGTTTTATGTACAGTATGTGAAAGGACAGGTTCCATACAATAAACTGTGTGAAGCAAAACACTGAAGAAGGAAAAAAAAGGCCATTATTGACTGTTAATGAGTTGAATATATGACCTCTGAATATTAAATGATCAAAACAATTTTCCAGTTTGAGCTGGCAAACAACCTCACATCTTACAAAATACCAAAAATATGATACAGTATCCCGGATATTCAGAGGTAAAAGCAACTGTTGAAAAAAAAGCTCTTTTCTTTCTCCTGGGTGGCCGTCGGAGTTCCTTCTCATGGTTTGCTTCTTGTAATAATAACTAGTTCTTCTGAAAAGCAACCACCGACAACTCAGCCTACATAGCCGAATATATTCCCTTCAAACCAGTTAAAGAGAGAAAATTCTCTGAATCACATTTCTCTTTTTTTGTAGCTTTCCAAAATATCACCTCTGATCTGCTTTGTTGGTGAGTGAAACACAAACACTGACTTTCAGTCCGATAAAAGCAGAATCATTTGATCTGATGAAACAATCTGAAAAAGCTCAGCTGTTTGGCACCAATTAAAGTCATCCAGGCACTGAGCATCAACTATTTAATATGTTTGCACTCAAACGTGGTGATGGCAGCATTGTGTTGTCAAGATGTTTGTTTTTTTTTGCAACTGTGGCTGGGAGATTTTTCAGTAAGAGAGGAAAACAATGGATGCAGAGAAATCAAAGGAATCCAGAGTGACAATATTTTCAAGAAGACTCAGAATCTCAGGTGTGGGAAGATTTACATTTCACCAAGTTAATGCCCCAAAAGAACACTAGAGGGACCTGGAAATGGCTGTTCTGTGATACCTTCATCAAACCTGTTCATGGTTGAACACCGACAACAAGAGAAACTTTCGAAGGAAAGATTCTTAAGAAGACTTGAGTCTGCCAAAGCTGCAGGGTCAATATTTGGTTAACGAAGCAAATACCCTGAATATCAGAGTAAATACAATGTTATGGTTTACTGAATTTTAGACATCTCTGTGGCTGTACCCATTATATTTCTCCTCAAGAAAAGATATTTCATGTTAATTTTTAATAATCTGATTAGAACAAAAAGTTGGACTTTTCAGTTTTAATTTGATGAAATGGGTTAAAACTCCATCAATGAAAGTTAAAAACCGGAAAGTTTAAGCCCAAACTGCTCTGTTCGTACCTGCGTGGCTCATCCCTCCAGCCCTGCGGCCTGATGGCAAACAAGACCTTTGGCAGTCCCTCCAGGCCCAATCCAGACAGGGCCGGTCCCACGGCAAACCACATGTGACTGGGTCCGGCCTGACCCGACGCCCAGGCTGCTCGAAAAATCAGCTCTGCTTCTTCCAGGGAACAATACAGCAGACGGACCTGGAAGAAAAGGATGAGGATAAGGGAGAAGAGGATGAGGAAGGAAAATATTCAACGGGATAAATTAGGGTCAAGAATAAAAAGTGAACATAGGGAGGAGGTACAAAGATGAAGGGTGAAGAGAGGAGGAGAAAAACAAGTAACACGACAAGTGTTTAAAGGTTAAGTCTTAATGATAAGGGACGAGATGGTCTGGATGTCAAGAAGTGTGGTATTCTTCCTGTTTCTTGCAGCTTGGTGCCCAAATGTCCTTCAATGCCTCTTTTACAATTATAAATTAGAATCCCTAACATCAATAAACTGAGTGCAGTTTTACATTCAGTCCTGTAGTTTCATTGAATCATTTTTTCTTAACTCAATGAGCTGCATTTGAGAAATGATGCTTCTTGGTCTGCTTGCGTTTCCCCTTCATACGTTATTAAAGAGGGGAAGTTAATGAGGTTGAGAGTGAAAAAACAAAACTGCATGAGTGTGAGTCAGGAAAAAAAGTCTGCTGCATTGTGTGTGTGCATGTGTGGTTGCTGCAAAGGGTTCCTCCGATGATTACTCAGACGAAGCGCGTGACAAAATTTTGCACCATCAGTTGATGAAGTTAGAAAACTGTAATTGGTCATAACCAGGATATGAAATGCTTTTACAGCATGCAGTAATACCAGCAGGCGTGCGGTGTGGGGATCGCACGCTGTACATTCACCGCTGTTAAACATGTCAGAGAAGATGGGGAGATGATGCCGATCCTCCTACTCAGCTGACAGCGGATGGGATTGAGGTCGGCATGAGGTCTATGCAAAGCTCAGTCCTCGTCTATCACATCACCCGAGCAGTCGGCCTATATTCAGACTTCTGTACAAAAGAACTCTGCATTTCTTAAATTTGGTCCACTTTTACGTACGACGCAAAGCATCCTTCTCTCAAGCCTTCCCTCAGAAGGAACTGTAATTTGTTAAAATCTTATGCAATCGATCACTTTGTTAGTTGAGTTGTCTCATTTTTCAAACTCTTGACATTTCATTTTGGAAGAAAATACTTTATTTATATCCCTGTGGGTCTTCATATTTTACTCTGACAGGGCTTAATTGCATCAAGATCCAAGTTGAAATGAAAGAAATCCTTTTCCAGAAAAGTGAATATTCCCACAGAAAGAGCACAATGTTTGAATATCTACTATTGACAGCTGAAATGATGAAATATTCTATCATATGTCATTTACATCCAGACAAAAAATTGACTTCTTTAGATTTAGATTCCTATTGATCTATTGTCCCTGAAAAGAAATTGGTTTGGCAGCCAGAGCACAAACAGACACAGGACAACACGAATAAAAAATACATCACAATAAACAGCAAAATCAAAACCAATAGCCCATGTTAACAGGGACTTTCTCATACTATGAAAATACAGTGAATAAAATAAAACAATAAATAGCAGCTATGCGCAAAAAAGAAAAAGAAAAAAAAAGCTGTTCATATTCACTGCCTGTCCGATTTAAATTAATTTACTACCTGGACTTAACTAAGCAAATAGGTAGGAGCCTCCCATTGGATAATTACTGCATAGATGATTATGTTTCAGCTAATCAGATATTTAACCTCAACTGATGCAATAAGTAGGTTCTCATTTCTTAAACAATCATGTCAGAAGACACATCCTATGGGTGTGGGAAAGCTGTTCATCTGTTTGAAAAGGGTCCAATTCTTGGCATGACATGAGATTGCAGAAACTACTCAAATTGGAACGGTTAAAACATTTCATTAAAAACTGGAGGGATAGTGGGGAAAATTCATCTGCGAGGATGAAATGTGGTCGGAAATATATTGAATGATGGAAACCAGCAATCACGAACATTTTAGTGAAATCAAATCACAAAAAAAACTATTGGCTATTCCACACAACAAATGTAAAGGTAAATCAAGGGATTGGGACTGAACAACTGTGTAGCCATAAGAAAACCACTTAGTGTGGCTAATCAGAGAAAAAGGCTTCAATTTGCTGGGCAGCATAAAGATTGGACTCTGGAATAATGGGAGCTCATATGGTCTGATGAGTCCAGATTTACCCTGTTTCAGAGTGATGGGAGCATCAGGGAGGAGGATGAAGTGATGCAGCCATAGTGCCTACTCTGAGGTTGCTGCACTTGGTCAGGTCTAGATTCAGCAACGTTGTTGAATGAGGTCAGCTGACTACCTAAATATACTGAATGATGTGGTTATTCCTCAGTGGAATTTTTCTTCCCTGATGGCACGGGATGTCCATATTATGGTCATGGCCAGAGTCCAGACCTTAAATCTATTGAGAATCTTTGGGATGTGCTGGAAAAGGCTTTGCACAGCAGTCTGGCTCTCCCATCATCAATACAAGATCTTGGTAAAAAAAAATCAATGTAACACTGGATGGAAATAAATGAGGTGACATTGCAGAAGCTCATTGAAATAATGCCACAACATATGCATGTTATAATCAAAGCTAAAAGTGGTCTAACTGTAACAGACAACACGGAGGACCTGGAAATTCAGCCACAAGGAATAAACATTTAAAAGAAATAGATTTATTGAATAGAAGTCGGTGAGAATGGCGGTTGGCAGACGACTCTGGGCTGACAAGCTGATAACGTGGGAAAGACATGTAGAAACAGAGGGTTTATTTCAGCACTCCTCTGTCTGAAGAGCGTTCCCCCAGTGGAATGACAGACGCTGACAATGACAATGTCAGAGATGAAGGAATCCAGAACCAGTTAAAGCACCAATCCCAAATCCAGAGACATGGTCAATAAGCAGGCAATGGTCAGACACACGAAGGAAGATGTTAGGATACTTAACAAGGGGATAGGCGAGAAACGTTGGTCAACTGCTCAATGTCCAGATAACCGAGCAGAAAAGATCTGTCGTGGGCAAAGCAAGGAAACAACAATCCAGGGACGGGAACTTGAATCAAACAAGAGTAAGGAAAGATTGCTGGACATCTACCGGCACAAGGCTGTTGATAATCTGGCAAAGAGGCAGAGACTGGACAGAGCTTATGTAGCGCTGAGCACAGGTGGGTCAGGGAAACAATTAGGCAAAACCCAAGTGGGCTGAATAACA
>JAOXYM010000018.1:23912030-23932710 GCA_028567055.1 Leptatherina wallacei
AAAATATATATATATATATATATATATATATATATATATATATATATATATATATATATATATATATATATACCTCTACAAGACAATCACCCAGCTTTGTACATTAAAGTAAAAGTAAATTCACCATAACCAAGTTCAATTACATTGTTTACCTAACATAACATTGAAATGAAATGTTGTTGTTCATCTGCAATTTTGTGTGTATGACTCGTTTTGTGCGTACAGCCCAATGTGCTGAGTTAAGCGGCATTCGTTTAACATTAAATTATATAAATGCAAAGAACCAAACAAATCTCAAATTGATGGACAGTTTAATTGTTCAAACACAACTCAGCATGAGCGCAATGCCTCTTGTCATCAGTGTGCAATGGACTGTAGAAGAAACCATATTTATTTTCACTGTTATAATATTATTTGGGCTAGGTTTCAAATGGCAGCTATACTGCTAAAAGGATCGCTGGAAGTCAGGTTAAAATGAAATGTCCAAAAACAACGTTGTGATGTTGTTTACAGAAAGAATCCTTCCAAGTCCAGATAGAGGTCATGTACCCTTTTCCATCTGTTTTCACTGAGAGAAAAACAGAGTTAACATCTAGGATTTATTTATTGTTTTGTTATGTTGGCATCAAAAGTTAGAGATACACTACCAGTCAAAAGTTTGGACACACTTGGATTTAATGGTAAAATGTGTCCCAACACTTGACTGAGAACCAATGAGGAGTGTTAATGTGATTTCACATATTTCTAGGGTTGTGAAGTTAATGCATAATAATCATGATAATCATAAAATTGTGATTATTTCCAACCAATGCCATGATATGGCCACTATGTTGAGGTATGGGGGGGTGTGGAAGTCAGCTTAGACTGGCTATTGATTTAAAGGATGTTGGTATTAATTATATAGATGGGAGGCAACAGGCTGAAGCTAGAAGCAGTTGGTTCTAGAGATGTAGAAGCATCCCTAGAAGCAAGTTTCAAAATGTGGATTTATTTCTGATTTACTCAAGGAAGTCCAGAGAAATGTAAAATCATGGAGATTTATGTGGTTTGTGTTTGTGTGTACCTGCAGTGGTGTAGTTGCCAGCAGCTCACACAGCTGCAGCAGCAAGGTGCCAGGACTGCTCTCGTTCACAGCCAGGTAGATGACGTTCGCTTGACCTGATGGCGTCATCACCGTTTCCCCCACAAGTGCCGCCAGTGACAGGTATGACGAGGAGGAGGATAAAGAGGCCATGGCAGCCACTCCTGCCAGTGAAGCTGTGTCAGTTACTCCCCTTCCTCCTCCTCCCGGACCATTTCCCAGACCGGACCCAGGACCCGGCTCTCCGACACCCGCGCCTCCCACCACCGCCGTCTCCGGGAGCAGGGAGGAGCCAGAGTGGACTACGGCTATGTTGACGCCACCCGAGTCCCTCTCTCTCTCCCGGGGCCGGAGCAGCAGGGGGGGCGAGGGGCGTGCAGGCCCCGTGCAGGCCAGGACAGCCAATAGCAGTGAGAGGGTGGGCCTTGGGGCCACCATGGGGTAAAGGGAGGGCCAGTGGAGGTTGTCTGATGGGGTTTGGCAGGTGAGGTCAGGTAGGGTTTAGGGATTTTGGGGTAGTGGGGGACGTCTCTTGGGGAGGAGGGAAGGTGGTGGGGGTAGGTCAGCGGCTCAGTGCTTCACCTGATGAGGAGAATAGACCCTGAGGAAGAAATAAAAAGGAGAGTATGATTAAAAAAAAAACAACCAAAAAGTCCCTAATCTGCTGCCATACATCTTTTTAAATGCAATAATAGTCATTTATATGTACTGCACATTCAAGGATCATCCTGAGTGGAACAGCTGATTAATGTGGGCGTTATGAACACTTATTATCCAGTAAACAATGCATATAAATGACAGAGTACACCTACACATCCTCATTGCTCCTGCACAGGCTCCCTGCTGCCTGCAAACATTCTGCTTTCTCTTAATATAATTCAATTCCAGCAAAATCCTGTTGACATTTCTGATTAACAGCGAAACAATTAAAAGCTAATAGATAAGGATTTGTCAGAGCGATTACATTCTATCAATGAAGGTGTCATCTTAGTGAAAATTAAGATCTTGTGGATTAGTCATTTAAACACACTGAAGATGCATAGACAAATTATACCTGGGTAGCAGAATTATACTCCAGAAAAAAAATGAATCCTCATCCAACACTTTTGCAAAAAATATGTGAAAAAATAAATGTTTCAATTTTGTTCTGGAGGATGTACAATTATGACTGGAGTCTAATCTCCTGGATTAAAAACTAAAAACAATGTCACCATGAAAACTAAATACAAATCAATAAAAAGAGGGGGAAAAAAGTAAAGCATGCAGGTCAGGTCCACTCTTCCTCTGAGAGAAAAAGTTCAAAAGACCTTTTTTTTTATTTCTGTTTTCTGACAAACCCATTTTTTCCCACAGTCCAGCACAGACTGAGGTCTCAGTGTGCCAGGGAGTGGATGGGCCCATAGGAAGAAAAAAAAAAGGCAGGAGCAGGACCACAGAGATAAAGAGTGAGAACTGACAGAACTGACAGAAAAGAGAAACGGGAGAAAACCAACAGGCAAAAAAAGCATCAAGGATGAACAGAGCTGGAGAAGAAATGAATAAAAGATTTGATGAAGGAGTGCAGATCCAGCTTTGGAAAACGTAGGAAAACAGAGGCAGCGTGTTTGTAAGGATGGGTACAATAAAGGAACAAAATGAGACCTGCATAATGCATGAGGGCAAAAAGGAAGGGCAGGAGAGGATCTTAGGAAGGTATGTCTGTTCAGTGCAATGGAGGTAAATAAATAAAACAAACAATCAATTTGAACGATGAGACTGCAACAAGCAGGATGCATTCTATGATGATTCATTCCTATGAAAATCAATTTGTGCAAAATTTGACATAGTGGCCCAAGTCCAAATGTTCATGGTAAGCTAAAATGCCTGGGGAAGATAAAATCAAGACAGCGCAACAACAAAGTCCCTGCAGTTGCTATTTGGTTCCATGTTTGACACAGGAATCCTACTGGGAATTTATGATTTTCATCTTCATCTTTTCCACTATTAACTGCTACAGTACTCACTAAGTTACATTATTGTGCAGCTAAAGCTAGATATATATAAATGATGCATGTTTAAAGTTCTGCCTTTTGACTATTTTCTGTATTGAGTGTTTTTGACTGCATAACCACTTGTTATTCTGGATTAGGAGCATCACAATATACTAGTATTGACAATGATGATATTCAAAGAATAAAAACATAATTTTGTATTGATCATATCCATAACAATATTGCAACGTGATTTAAGATATTAAATCAAAGCAATGAGTGCAAGCTGTATTCATGCTATGTTTTAAGTTATGTACCGCGCCAGTTTGGCTGTAATTCAATGAGGAAAAGAACAAAGTCAAACCGAGTTGATTTTTTTGTTAGCATTTTTTTCTGTTTTCCCATTTCTTTGTTCAAGTTCTTTGTTCAAGAAATAATCTTGAATTCTGTGTTCCGTGATAATTGTGCAGTAATAATCAAATCCAACTGCCCTGAACTGGATTAAATTACAAGCTTCTGCTATTCAGCCTCCATTTAAAGTCAGTCAAATTAAATCACTTTATCAAACATAAATGTTTATTTTGCACCTATGTGGAAATTAAAGGCAATATTTGTTTCTGTAAATGAGAACTGGAAACATTTATTCTATAGCAGCAGCAGAAGGGTCACTTATATTCACACTTCTGGGAAATGTTCAGCACAAACACCTACCAACTGTTGGCAGTTAAGGGCTAAGTATCTTGCTCAAGGGCACCTGAAAAGAAATGGTTTGAGTGAAGAAAGCCATTTTTACTCTCAGATTAAATGTACAAGAGTTTGATAACATTGTGTTCAGCTCCACTGAAGATGTCTGAGCATCGGCTGTCCTCTGACATTGTTTTATTTAAGATTTTCCAAAGCTTGATGGGTGTGTTAGCGTGAGAGAGGTATGACTTCACAGGGTTTAAAGTTTACTATCAGTCATTTGGTTTGTGTTAGAACCAAACTATATTTTTTCTAGGCTACATCAAAGACTGCAATTTAGTTGGAGGCACATCCAGGAATGAGACCAATTAATTATATACAATAAGTTTATCTCTGACATTTAACCCTTTAAAGTTCACACTTAGAAAAAAAGCAAGAGAAAAATGTTTTTGTGGATTTGTTTTTCTTTTCTTTGGGCAATAACAATGAGAGTCAATGTGGTACTATTTTTTTTTTTTAAATGAATGGATGTAATGACTGTAAACAATATTGTAGCAATAGTGAAAATGTCAAAATTTGACACAGTAATGAAATAATAAACATTCAAGTTTGGCATTACATGTCCAAACCAAGTGGTAAGGAGGGCTCAGGCAGAGTAATTCCCTCATATTTTATTAAAATGTATTATAGACCCTGAAAAGTTTGCTCTACCAAATGATAAAGCAAGTTGTTAAAGGGTTATGGTATTTTAGACTACATCCACACAGAAACAATTTCGGGTTTTTTTCCATCAAGAAATAAATGGATTCACATAAAACCACTGAAAATGCAGCAACGCCTCCGGAGATGCACGTGGACGAGGAGCATGTGCATAAAATTGCGTGAAGCAAACGTACAAAGATGATGATGGCATATAATTGAGCTAAAAAGGGGACATTTGTGTAGAATAAGGATGAGGTAGGACTTTTACTTCAGGTCACATCTGAATACAAGATGACCAAACTGCAGCGGAATGTTGACATGCGAGTCCTGCCAGTCCAGATGTAGGGAAAAGCCAATCACGCTCAGTAGTTTAGTACAAACAACAATGTAATCTGCAATTTCTGTAGCTGTTGGTGGGGTTTGTGCATGTAGGATTGGGTGGGGGGTATGGCGTCATCGGTTCAGGAAAGATGCGTATAGGTTGTGAACACAGAAACAAAATGGTGGTGTTTTCATTTTTATTCACTATGAGACAAACTTTCAGAAATGACAAAACATCCAAATGATTGACGGATTCACTCATCTCCAGATGGACATGGCCTTAAAAACGTAGCGTAATCGCCTGGGAAAACATTGTCCATTAACAAAACTACACATAAATATAAGCTGAAAGAAAAAAAAACTACAGCGACTGGGTGTAGTTAACAGTTGGTAGTAAAATAAATTCATCTGGTCAGAACTTAAAACCAGTGACGTAACTCCATGCAG
Organism: Leptatherina wallacei; assembly: GCA_028567055.1. Classification (NCBI taxonomy): domain Eukaryota; kingdom Metazoa; phylum Chordata; class Actinopteri; order Atheriniformes; family Atherinidae; genus Leptatherina; species Leptatherina wallacei. The sequence goes on from JAOXYM010000018.1 coordinate 23,917,236, forward strand.
TAAATTCCCCCTGATTATGCATCTGTCTGTGGCTCCCTGTATCATTTTTCTGTGTCCCCCAGTTTACATTATCAACTGATGTCGGAATTACTTGTATATGTTTGACCTTAAATTATTAGCTAGATGTTGAGAGAGAAAAAATGCTAATGGGTACAATTTACAATATGTTGGAGCTCCATTGATCATTGCTATAGAAAAGACTAAAAGCATACTGCTAAAATCAACCATGACAGCTAAAAAGCCATAATTATCTTTTTCAGTTTTTACTGTGTAAACTCAGATTTAAATGCCTGATGTTTCCATCTAATGACTGTTTTCACAAATACTACAAGCAACAGGGTAGTAAACATCAGGGATGGGAGAAAAAAATTGATTCACATAAATATCTAAATTTTTTTGTTTCAGAATTTTTAAAATCCAAAATTTTTTTGTTAAATTTTATTATTTATTTTTTTTTGCATTTGTCCAGCATTATAGCAGCAGAATGATGGTCTGGAGGCTGTTGTGCCAAGCAAATATGCTTTGCCAAGAGGAGCTTTTTACAAATTGAAATGCTTTAAATCCAATTTCTTGCTGCTGAATGGATCTAAAAACTGACTTACATGTGATGTGCATTTTGGGGGGGGGGGAATTTGGCTCCTGTTATAGTCTGTAGACATCATCATTCAACTTTTTCCCATGGTCTGATGTAAGAAAAACAAACTAAAATCACAAAAATCTGCAATATCAAAGAATTGCAATTTAAATTGAATCGGCACCCAAAGAATCATAAAAGAATCAAACCGGGAGGAAATCGTCGTCCCAGCCCTAGTAAACATAGTAGAGCTTGTAACGGACAGTGATAGTGAGCAATCTCTGAGCTAAGAGAGGAGGCAGGATTGGAATATAGTCATTTTAGTGCCAAAAATGTGTCTGTTCAATATTCTATCTAAATTAGTGATAAATTATTTTTATTCTCTTTTATTTCCCTTAAAGAAACCATGAGAGATTAGTTTGCACGAAGCTCATGCAAATAACAACTGATATACTGTATTCCCAAGCACATTTGTTTATTGTAAGATCTTTTATTTAACTTTTCCCCAGACCTAGGGAACACACTTGAAAGAAACTGAAGAAAACCCAAATAAAATAAAAAATTCTGAATCTCAGCTTTTGGTGTCTAAAATGTTTTAAATAACTGCTTAAGAATGTTTTTCAGGGCCTTTAATACATTTTTCAAATCCTGATAGACTCTAGCTATCGTGGCCAATTCACATCACCTTCAGCTACAGCTAACACAGATCCCATCTTTTATTTATCTATTCGGACATCTGTGACTAAAGCACTGTAAGTGTTCATTTCTGAGAAGAGATTTCCTTAGTGAGGAAATGTCCCAGCTGATGAGTCCCAGTTGCATCTTTCAAAAATAAAGTACAGTCCAAGACCCTCCTTCACTGTCAGATAACAGTGAGGTAGGCTACATTTGTTATGTTTCAAAAGTTGATTAGGGTTGTATAATTTCCTTTATGGCTGCACCCATCTTTCTCTGGGATAACTTTATCTCAGTGATTTCATAAAAAAAAGGCAAAATGCTACCTCAGTTGCTCCAGTAAATCTTAGTTCCTGTTCATTTTCTGCCAGTGATGGTGAATACTGAGCTGCAGTACCATTTTCAATGGAATCAGAAGCAGGAGTAATCAAATAACATCAAGAATAAGCAAAACGAAACATTAGTATTCAAACTTGTATATTTCTTTAAAGATATGCACGGAGGATAAATAACAGTTATGCTTCACATCACTTATTCATTTTCATTTCATTTCATTTTGTGTTTTTCTGCATTTCATGGATGCAAAATGAAAAGAGTTTTTCCAAATCAGCAGATACATCATGCCTTTAGGATATTGCAGCTTGGGATATTGCAAACAAAATTAGAATATAAAAGCACACAAAACAGTTTTTCTTTCTGATCATTCTAAGAAAACTACTCCAGCAAGCATAACAGAACATGTGCATCCTGTCTGCAGACGTGCATTTTCTACCTTCACTGATTATTCCAAAAATGCAAAGTGAATGTGTCTGCAGAAATAATGCATGCAAGTAATTACTGCAAACATACATGAGCATGAATGGTTCAAATGCAGTCCTCAGGTTTGATGCAGAGAAAAAATAACGTAAAACATTTCTTGCATGAAAAACCCAAACAAAAAACGATCTGCAACTATTCCTCATTTTACAAATGCTGAGCAATGGGCATTCATGGATTCTTCAGACCTTCAATTTGACATGAAGCCAGCTTTTTAAAGGGGCTCATTTTGGATTAGTTGCCATTCCCAGGTCAGAAAAAGAAAAAAAAATATGCCTCCAGTATTTTGAAAAAGCTTGCAGAGGGATTCTCCACCAAGCTATTGACAGTGTACAGAAACACCCATTGAGAGTCTTTTTTCTTTGTGTATTAACCTGAATGACCTTTCAGAGACCTGAGCAAATGTAATACTTCCGCAGAACGGAGATTTTCTTATCTGCAGCATGAGAAACTTTACCTTGATGCCTCCCAGCTTTTTCTACAATAGGCACCTCCATATGTGTAATTACTGATGCCTACTTCATCTCTGTCACAACAATCGCTACCCTTCTCAGCTCTGCTAAATATAAAACACATAACCACCAGTGAACTACAGAGAATAGATTTAAACCCCCCAGTGTATCGAAGTAAAGAGAGGTTTACCTGCAAGCGGTAGTTATCAGCATAGTTTGAGCTTGTTTGGGAAGAGCATAATTCATATTCAAAATCTCACACTGCAGTTTTACCAAATAATTGGGTCAAAATTTATATTCCAGTATTCTAATTTACCCTTTGAAGGAGAAGTCTGAAAATTGTCATCCGGAAGTGTCAAATACTGACATTTTGTCATCTCTTGGAGATGCAGAAGTTATCCTTTGGGATTGGTACCCTGATGCTATGTTTATCAGATGCTCATTGCAAATGTTCTTATATTACTTTGAATCATTCATTAATCTTCATGAGGAAACTAGAGGGGAAAATAAAATGAGTTAGACTACTCAGACCACTTTGGGATGCTGATATTTCCCTGCTTTTCATTCTGTTTGCAGTTGCTGCTAATTTCCTGAATTGGTACTGGCATTAAAACCATTTGGTTAGGTTTAGGATATGGACAAGGTTGGGTTTGAAGTACACCAAGTCATTATGTTGAACCAAGCATCACGAGCATCTCTGATATTTAAAAAATTGAAAAACTTGTCCATGGAAGAGTGAGTTTGTTGTAATCTGACTCTAAAAGCATCCCTTTGAATTGAGTTACGACACAGTGGGGTCCTGATAAAATGTCAGTTCAGTCAGGCCAGTTGGGCATCAGGCTCCGATCCCATGCCTCCTTGAACATATGATTTCTCAATTTGATACTGGAGTGATGAGATAATTCTAGCCTGGATGCTGCAGTCGTGGAGGGGCTGAAAAGAAGCATGAAATGAAAAGCAGGCAGCACATGGTGTTGCAATATAATGGTAGCATGTATGAGGCAGAGATCAAGGCAGGAACTTTGCATCTTAAATACTCCACCCAGATTGGATGGGTTCATTTGATATGTGGCGTGTAGAGAGTGAGATCGACCACATTGTAAGCAGCAGCGCAGCTACAGTTTCCTGCATGAAACTCGCTCGCAGGCATCGCATCAGTATGTAGAATACTGTACGCTGTGTTCTGAGACGGGACTGGAAATAGAATGGAAATTCTTCCGGTTATGTTTCATTGACTTGCAACAGAGGATGATTTGAAAACTCAAGTGAGCCGAGTAACTTTTATGATGTAATTTTGCTCATGTGCAAGCTCTATGTTTTGGTGTACTCAGACAGGTGGAGACAGCCGGTGTTGTTGTTTCTGTTCGGAAGGTAGGACCAAGACAGAAGCATGATAAGTTCCACTTAGATCATGACCATCTAGGGAATCACAGGGACAACTCACTGCACTATACAAGGCAATAGCGTTTATGTACAGTTGTGAGATATGGATCAGAAATTATATCTCATTTTGGCAAAATGCTGATATACGATATCCAATCCAACTTTATTTGTAGAGCACTTTAAAAACAACAGTTGACCGAAGTGCTGTACACAACAAAGGTAAAACCCAACAATGATAAAAACTCATAATAACTCCATTAAAACATTAAGAAATTAAAAGGAAAGGGTAAAAGCCAGCATCACAGGCTGAGTTAAAAGCCAATGAGACATAATATGTTTTAAGAAAAGACTTAAAACAGCAAGGGAATTGTCCTGCCTTATATGTAGCCATAGATCTTTCCACAGTTTTGGACCGGTGACTGAAAAAGCACGATATATATCTCAGATTTTTTCCTGTAAACTCATACCAATTGATATTATGGGTCACAGTTTTAGCAGGTATATAAAAGTAGTGATGTGTCGTTTGCGAACAAGCCGATTCTAAGTACTGAATGAGAAAACTCGACTCGATCTGAATCATAATGACGTTAAAAAACGACAACAAAAACCCCAAAACACCCTACTACAATATAACATCATCTTTTTCTCAGGGATGAAGTATTTTTCATTAAGACTTTGGTTTTTATTTATTTGATGTGTCTGTTGTGTTTCTGTGTCGAGTTGTTCACCATTTACAATTTGAATGATAAAATATTTGATATTTTTGATTAGGGCTGATGATGATTGAAACATTTGAGCAAAAAAATAAATAAAATAAATATCTGTCATTTCTTTATGTTTTTTGGAGGAGACATTTTTATCCTCCGATGACCCAAAAGGCTAGTAAATCATAGCGACCTACAAGGGTTAACAGTTAAGTATTACAATTCAATCGTACATGTCAAACTACAGAGGATGAGATACTTGTATGCCTGAGACACATCAGTATTAATATTGCATGATTGTGCATCTACAGCAGTGGTCATGAGATCGTAGTTGCACCTCAACCCTGCTAGGTCAACCACATCTAACTGCTGTACGGCTCCTCAGGATCACTTGCTAAGCAGATTTCAACAACAGCAGCGGTAACTGGAACTAACAAATATTTCTAAAATATTAAAACATTAAAAAAAAAAAAATCTGTTGATTTTTTCCCACACACACTATAATGTTCTGTCAAAACAAATACCTCTCAGGAAATACATTTAACGTGACAAATATTTAGCAAAACCTCCTGTAACTGCAAGGATTAATTGATCTTTTATTACACAGAGGGGTAGATTTTGGGCAAAATGTGCCAAATTTGTAGCGGTGTCTTTTTGTCTGGTATGAGAGGCAGTAAATGAATATGTAACGAGTGCAGAGAAAGCCTGCATGATGTGAATCATACCTGTTAGTCTTAATACCAACCATTAGTCATGTCTCTGGCCTTGGCTGCATTGTCTGTGCAGGCTCAAGCTGTTAACACTTATCAGTCCTGGAAACACAGAGAAGGGGAGGCAGTCTGAGGCCTGCAGGCTGCCAAAGAGAAGAGCCAGACAGCTGGCAAGGTACTGGCATGATCTCAGCTTTTCGTGCTTGGATGTTCACTTCGTTGAAATGCCGCTACCGAATCTCGATATATCATTTTAATGTTTGCTTGCTCGCCGTTGAGAAGCATAAATCTGAATCACGGGACACATGAGAACTAAGACTCACCTTCCTTAGGCTTTCTTTCTATGTAAATATGTCTTTACATTAAAAATGTAAATCTTCTGTGAATAAAACCATTTATGGGTGATGATTTCAGTTTGATTAAAGACGATAAAGGCTGCTTCATATCTTATATCTACGTCTAGTTGTTACATTTTATTTTTCTTCGCTACCGCAGTGACCCACTTTCCCCATCAGCATCGTTAAAATCTCAACTTGCCTCATGTTTTCTTATCTTTCCAGAGGACAAGATTATCTTCTGTGTATTGATTAAAGTTAGCATGTGTGCTGCAGAGAGCTGCACAGTGAGAAGAGAAGTTCTCTGATCAACTAGTTCATTTAACAGACTGGCTTTCCACAGCTATAAGCCTTTTTATATGGAAATAATAGCTCATTATTAGGTTGGTCTAATCCTACAAGTTAGGAAAATCAAGGTTATTAACCTAAACTTCCATTACTGTTAATGTGCCTCTTTCTCCATAAAAATGTTCACGATAAGAGATAAAATTTGTTATTTTAAAAAGGCTACTGTTCCTTTAATAGATATAATTTTACTGGTTGTCTCTACACAACTGCAAATGGTGATAAAAATGTCATTCTTAGGGTTGGAAATCCTCCTTCCTAATGCGAACATGTTTGTTCATTCGGTCCAAAACAGCTAAGTTTGCACGTGGCATTTATCTGTTTTTCATCATATTTACTGAATCCACTTATTCCTGACTAAGTGGGGCCTTTTTCTCAACTGCTTTGACAGGTTAGAAAGAAAATGCAAGTTCACATAATGAATACACCATAAGCATGACCATAGCTGTCTCAAGCTGTGCTATGGTGTGTTTAATTTTATTTTATGAAGTTATTCATTCATTATCTCAAGACTGTAAGTTAACTGTAGCATCCGCAGCTGTCTTACTGTAAACCCTATCGTGTTCATTTCATGTACCCGTTTAAACTCCTTATCCCACACTGAATGATAGAACATTAAATTCAAAATAACTTATGCAGTGAGTTTATGCAAAATAAATTACTTAGACTAATGGAGTGACAATAAAATGAATGTTTATCTTCTAAATGTTGCAGTTTTTCTGAGTGGATTTCACTATGTCAAAATCAAGGTTTGATAAAAAAGAAAAAAAATACTTACTTGGTTTCTGCATTGCATTGGTTTTCTTCTTACATTATCTAGGACTTTTGCTGTTATGTCAAACTATTTCCCCTCTAACATTGCCTCTATAACCTGTGGGGTTCCACAAGGTTCAGTTCTGGGTCCATTAATATATTATTTCTACATCCTTCCTTTACCTGGAATCATTCAATCTTTTAATGACATTTCTCATCACTTCTACGCTGATGACATTAAGCTGGATGTCTTTAATCCTCATCAGTTGGATAGGGTGTCCACCCTTGACCACTTTTCAACCCATATTGGTGGTTGGCTTTCCAGCAATAATCTTGTTTTAAACACTAACAAGACTGAGACCATGATGATAACACCTCCTCAACTAAAATCAGGCAGGTTCTTGTCCAGCATTTAAAATCTTAGGTTAATATTAGATTCTTCTCCAGGCTTCGACTCGCATGTAAAGTCTGTCTCGTTTTTACTTCTTTCACGTTTTTATTTCTTTCACGTTTTTATTTCTTTCACTTTCATTTATTTCATTTTTAAACTGCAACAAATGGTCTCCTTAACTGAATTGGAAAAAAAATATTCATGCATTCATGTCATCATGTTAAGATTATTGTAATGTCTGGTTAATCAGCTTGGACAAATCATCTCTTTCTTTCATAGCAGACAGACTATTAACACGTTATAGCAAACAAGCTCACATCACCCCCGTTTTATATTCTTTACAGTGATTTTTTCAAAACACACATGCTGCTTGCTGTCTCACAGAATATGTTAGTCATTTCCTGACATGACAAAGGACGAAATTGGACAGAGCCTTTCAGTCCGTGGTACCGACTCTGTGGAACGGTATACCACTATAACTTTGTTAGACTCTGTGGACTCTTTTAGAGCGCGCTTAGAAACTTTCTTGTTCAAACACGCTTTTGGTCAAGAATATTGATTTGTATCTTTAACTGTTTTATTGTCACATTTTATCTTTTCATTGGCAGTTATGGCACTTAATTGTCTTGTTATTTTACTCATTTTGTCTACAGCGCTTTGTGACTTTTTGTATGTGGAGAAGATGTGATATATGAACTTCTTGCTTTACTTAGAATGAAATACAATTACCATAAATGTGTTGAATGTCTCAAATTACAATAATATGTTACAGGTGTTACTGTATCAGCACTGAAAATGTAAAATCAACAGCTGTGATGGCAGTGAAGGTGTCAAAGCCTGCATTCGAGTTAAGCTGTTGTCAGAAAAACAAAAAGCATCCTACACAAATACCCTCCGGAGGAATGAGAACAAGAAACGCCGTCTTTGTGGCTGCTTGTTAGGTCGATGCTGGAGCATTGGGGGGTTTAGTGTTGCAGTGCTGGTGAGATGGAATTTTTTTTCTGTGCTTGTGTGAAGGCTGCTAATGCGTGGTTGATCATCAATCAGTATTCTGCTGCCTGAGAAGCGGAGGGAATGCACCCAACCTGGAGCCATGTGAAACATCTGCTGCTGTGAAAGCAAATTCTCCATTCCTCAGATACTGTCAAACTACAGACATTTAAATGGTTTTAAATCCCATGTATAAACAGGAAAACTACTGTGTTCAAGTAAAAATGTGCAACTGCACCTCATAAATCTGATTCAACTGCATAGTGGGGACTGCAATTTGAAATTCTTTAGCATATTTATCACAAAAAGCAAGATTAATATAAATCTATAATGTTTTTTTCGTAACCTGGCAGCTTCTCTGCTTAAAATACAATCTGTTCCATCTTTGAAAGATGCAGAATGTATGTTACATGTTTTTATCTCTTCACACCTCAACTGCCTGAAGAAGAACCATGAAAAGATAGCACATTACTTCTGTTCTAGCCTCTGTGGACAGGCACCCAGGATAATTTAGAATTGATTTTAGGATCCAACTATTGACTTTAAAGGAACTTTCAGCCTCTAAGCTTCTTATTCATCTGATCTTTTGGAGCTATATGAGCCTTTGCAAAGACTGGGATGTCCATGCAGCGAGACTTTCCTTCTACCCAATATGAACCGATAGTGAAAGGGGTTATGGGCAGGTGCAAACCTACATGTATATCATAACCCGGTGGTCACAAGACCATGAACAGCTTGCCGGCGAAGACAAACGCTGCATCATACCAGCGTCCATGTTGGAGTGTGCATTTCGTTCTCATAGTTTTAAGTTGTCTTTATTAGTTATGTTAATACCCTCAGTGTCAAGGCTATTTAAGATATGAAGGGAAGCTTGTGGCAGAAGGACCGAACAAATGTCTTTACTGTCTACCCGCCGAATCCTGGTTAGATGAACCAACACAATGGTTGAATGTTCAGTTTCTTGATCTTGTGATCCAATTGGTTTCATCAAAGCTGGAATGATTTCTTACATAATGAATACTGATTGTGACTGGATTCTTTCAAAGTCATTTTTTGTTTTGCTTGTCAGGAGTCTACGCTCATCAAGCCATGAAAAATTATCGGCCGCTTGAAGCACATCGTTACTTTACAGCAGGCTTTGCTGGTGCAGTCTGTCATCGCTTTACCAGCAACGGTTCTGTGGTATTTCGAGCAGAGGTACGACTCACCAGTCACAAAATAATAAGAACAAATAGTCTAATATTTCAAGGGACTCCAACTTATACCGTCAGTATTAACACGCTCGATAGCCGCTAGCCAGTTATTGTGTCTTTCTGGGCTTTTGTATCTATCCAGCAGCTTGAAAAACAATCTCTTATCTGTAGAATAATTCTGTTTATGACAGCCAACCACAACACAACTTCTCAGCATATTTACATGAATCTTTTTGAAAATCAAAGACAAATCAATGTGACTACAGGCTGAAAATCCAGTGGCGTTATGCTTTAGGAACCATTTGTTTTCATCACCAAGAGACCCAGATGTGATGTGATGTTCAGCATGCCTGACCAGTCATACTTGCACATTTGAACACCAGGGGTGTGATTTTGATTGACAGGTGTAGAATCAATCCCATTGGATGAATAAGGAACCTAAAACAATGCTGATTGGCCAGCTGTGTCCTGGGGAGAATCTTAACAGAACCAATTAGAGATCAGTCTCAGGTCACCTGTTTGCCTGAAGTTGAAGGACTTACACACCCATTCACCAGTGAAACATGTATATTCATACAGGAAGTTAGCAAATGAATGCCACCAATTCTGACAGACTACATACCAAACACAGACACTATATGAGGAATATACTTAATATACTTAATTATTTTGCATGATCTAATTTATTTATGTTGAAGGAAAGTTGCATTCTTGATGGGGGTGGTGCCCCGTAATAAGTTGCTGCTGATCATCATTACAGTGCAACCAAGGAGAAATTTAGAGCAAAAAATCTTGGAATCAGGTCCAAAACATTGTTGTGGCTGCTGTGTCACAGCATTGACAACAGACTCCTGGCGGGTGTCTCAGAGACTCCGCCTCCTTTGCCAGAGCAGCAGTATCTGGTAAGGGAGCAGGTTTTGTATGAAAGGGTGTGCATCTGGGCAGTGTGAACCCAAAGGGTACAATCATATAACCCCCATCATCAGCCTCTTTGCAGCAGAAGTTTGTTATTTCTTTTTTAAGGGGGAAGAAACAACCAGTATGAAACACATGATGCACCAAAACAAGAATACACAGAAGCCAGCTTTAGAGGAGAACAAACGGGATGCGCATATGCTTAAGCAGAGGCAGATTTTAGTTAGAGAGTGGTAGCTGTGGAAGGGAGCATTTCAGAGTCTACTGTACACAGCGATCAATCAACATCAATTTGGGTCAGCTTACCCACAAAGAAGAGAAGAGTGCATCCTCAGGAGCTTTGAACCTCCTGCTCTGAGGGCCGAGTGAGCATGGCTGCTCCCCTGCGTATTAATTACTTCTACTTATGGTACCCAGTGGTTTCTTTATTCCTGTACATTTTTCTCTTCCAGCTTATTTTTCCCCATCCTCTTTCTCCCACTGGCTGCTGCAACAATATGAATTAGTAAACTGTGTTCTGCTTATAGTTCTTGTTAATGAGAGTGACGATGAGTTTGGAAGATTTGCTGTTGCTGCGAAGTGGACGTTTTTGTGGATGAAATTACAAGTCTTTATTGTGTTATTTGTTTGTTTTAATGGCAGCTGGTGGTTTAATAAGAAAAATGACGTTAAATTCTCCAGCCGTTGCTGGAGCAATTCGCAGTCGAGTGTGACGTGTTCCACATGAGAATCAACACCTCCAAATCCAAGACCATGATCCTCAGCTGGAAAAGGGTGGAGTGTCCTCTCCAGGTCGGGAATGAGGTCCTGTTCCAAGTAGAGTAGTTCAATTATCTCGGGGGTCTTGTTCACGATTGAGGCAAGGATCTGGCAGAAGATTGACAAGCGGATCGGTGCAGCATCAGCAGCGATACGGACTCTGCATCGGTTTGTTGTGGTGAAGAAGGAGATGAGCCAAAAGGCAAAGCTCTCAATGTACAGGTTGATCTACTTTCCTCCCCTCTCCTACGGTTACGAGGTCTGGGTAGCAACCAAAAGAACGAGATTGCGAATACAAGCGGCCAAAATGAGTTTCCTCCGCTGGGTGGCTGGGCTCTCCCTTAGAGATAGGGTGAGAAGCTCATCGAGGGGGGGCTCAGAGTAGAGTCGCTGCTCCTCCACATTTAGTGGAGAAAGATGAGGTGGTTCAGGCATCTGGTTAGAATGCCTCCTGGACCCCTCCCTGGTGAGGTATTCTATACAGGTGGAGACCCCAGGGAAGACCCAGGATGTGCTGGAGGAACTCCTTGGGATCCCCCAGATGAGTTGGAAAATGTGATGGGGAAGAGGGAAGTCTGGGCTTCCCTGCTCAGGTAGTTGCCAATCCCAACTCTGGAAAAGTGGCAAGAAAATGGATGAAAGGATATAATATTCCAATCTCAGGAAATCTGGGGAGATTATGACGTCTGTTAAATTCAAATGGGAAATAAATGGAAAGTAAGCTCTGTTGAAATTGACAGATTACTTATTAAATCCACTAAAGTTAAAAATGGAAAAAAGTGGATTTTATTATATTTAAGTGATTTCATTATTTTTCTTAACTAGTATTTATCAACAGTTTTAGTAATCAGATTACTTTTCTAATTCACAATTTAAATGAGAAAAGTGAATGAATGAATTTGAAATATTCTAAAATACTTTTATAGATAAAACAGATGAAATGATTGATTGGAACTAAAACTTTTCATAATGTGATTTCAGTTTATAATCATGTATTTGGTTCAAAATTTATAAATAGAAGTTTCTGTGATAATCTCAATAAATGCATGGCTTAGCTTGTAGAGACATTTTTCTCCACTAAGAAAATTTGGGCTTTAAATTCTAAGACTGACCTAACCGACTGACATCCAACAGGAGATTTTGCAGATTGTTTTCACATTTCCAATGTTTAAGTAAGTTAGTTTTAACTAATAAGTTAAAGACGTATAAATTCTATTGTCAAATATTTAAACAAAACACAATTCTTCATGTCAATTTTCTTCATTATCCCCTTGTAAATATGTTGAAATGAATAAGTCCTCTCTGATTTATATACATTTATGTGCCTTATTTACACACTGCACCATTAGATAGTTGGGAAGTTTAACTATGCTCCTCTTGTTGATAACAGGGAACCTTTTCAAAGCATAACTGAGCTGGCATAGGCTGTCTTTTGTTTCAGTTTTTTTTTAGCTGTCAAACTTGCATCAAGTCTTTCATATTGTTGAATAATGTTTGAAAACTGATAAGAACAAACTACTCTTAAATTAATACTCTTTTTGTTGACTTATCTATACACCGTATATGCCATTTAATTGAAACAATAACTAGCTACAGCATTTCATGAACTGAATTTCTATCCTTTTTTATGAGGAAGATTGGAGAAATTAACAACTGGGTGCATGCTTGGATCAATTTGAAATCATACAGGATAAAAAAAAGCTGGCAGAACAATCAAATAATGGCTTGTTTACTTCTGTGTGTGAGTAATGGCAGAGTACAGAGACAAAAATATAAAGCTGTCTTAAAAAGCCAGGCAAAGTTTGTGATGAGGGTTTTAATAAGAGTTGATAGAGCTGTCATGTGATTGGCTCACACTAGCAGTCATCAGAGGCTGTAACCAGCAAACGGTCACCTCCCTTCAGCTAAGGCTTCTTAGTCAATACATCAAGAAGTTAAGTCGATCCTTGAGGACTTCTGTCCTGCAGGTTGGGGATGTTTCTGCACACCTGAATCGGATTAATGGGTCAATATTCTTGGACAGAACTTGACAAGCTGTTGAGGAGAGCCATTTGATTAGAATCAGGTGTGTTGGAGCAGGAAAACATCTAAAACCTGCAGGATTGTGGCCCTCCAGGACACCCCTGCATTATTTCTGTACCAATACAGGGTCGCAGGTGTGCTGGAGCCTATCCCAGCAATTATCAGGCGAGAGGCAGGGTATACCCTGGACAGGTCGCCAGTCCATCGCAGCGCCAACACAGGGAGACAGATAACCAGACACACTCACTCTTAGGGTGAATTTAGAGTGACCAATTAACCGAACATGCATGTCTTTGGACAGTGGGAGGAAGCCGGAGTACCGGTGAGAACCCACGCATACACGGGGAGAACATGCAAACTAAGAAAGGCCACTGTTTGGAACCCCTCCCCAGCTCGAACCAGCAACCCCCTCTGGCTCAAACTCTGCCCAAGGCTTGAACCAGTCACCTTCTTGCTGTGAGGCTGCCGTGCTAACCACCAAACCCCTGCATTATAATATCATTATTTTCCCACTGGGGAAATTTTTTCTGGACAAAAGTGCTGTCACATTAAGTATATAGATATCAAAAAAATTAATTAATAGATCATAAAAAGCTATCAATTAATAGATTAATCTCCTGTAATCAGTGGATAGAATCTAATACCCAAAATAATGAGACATATGTATCACTGCTTGAGAGACATTGCCCAACTTTTTCTTTCGCACACACTCACACACAGATGTGGGTAATGTTGGGTTCAGTATTTTGCCCATCAGTCTTACGTTTAGTGGACAATGACTGTAGCTTCTGGGTCACAGCTTCCCTAACAGATTCTATTCATGAGTCACTGTGGAATTATTGGCTAAATAAACTGCTTTTTGATGTGGTGGTCCTTTTTTTAAATATTTTTATAATTAAACAGATGTTGGGGCAAAGAGATGTATATTTCATCCCATCAGGTTTCAAGTATTATTCTCCACACTCCATATTTTTGTCCAAATACAAATACTCCTGGTTCACTCCTGGCTTTCGAAAACGTCATGACAGAGATGGTGACATGATGAGCTTCAGGCTCCAAAATGGCATAAGAATGGGTGACAAGGCTACAACAACAATCTGTGGGCGGAACATAGGCATCTTACTTTTATAAAAGTATATAAGAGCATAAACTAAAAGCATTTTGTGAAATGTTACAGAAAAGAATTTACCAGATTTATCAAGGGAAAAAAATCCAAGGTTGGAACGTTGGAAGCTGCAAGGTGGAGTTATTTTAAAACACCCAAAATAACAGAGATTGGATTCAGGCACCTAAACCTACACAAGATTAAAAGAACTGTTCATCCTCTGTTACATTTTATTATTTTACTTATTCACCAAAAGATTTTCAGCTTTGGCTAGTTATTGTCCTCGCCATGTTCTACTTTTTTTTTTTTTTAAGTCTTCCGCAAGAGAATTAAAGTTTAATGACTCAACTGTAAGACAAGGTTTTTAAACCATATTGGAGGTTTTCACATTTTCCCATCATGACCTGAAACACCTACATGCAGACTACAACATCCATCATCACTATTGCAGCTGAGAAAGCGTATCCCACATTTTCATTGTGAGGCAACTTTTTCTCTTTTTGTTATAAAACTTGTTTCACCACACAAACAAACAATAATGATTTCCAAATGATTAAATATGTATATTGGATTCTATTTACGTGTGTGGTGCTGATTCTGAACATTTTGGCACGTCGACTACATGCCATGTAGAAAACTAAAGTTTTTGTTATATGGAAACAAAGATAAAAAGTTATAATGTGCATTAATCAGCTTCATACCAAACAGTGCTATAAAAAAAAACGGAAACAAGCCAGCAGAACTACATAATGCCATGCATATTTTTTAAAAATCTAATATACATCTACACATGGAAAATGAACTGTATATAAATAACAATGCAGCAATTGAATGTTTACTTTTTATCCAATACTCTTTCATTAATGCAGATTTCTGAATAACTTATTTAAGGATCTAAGTTTTTTTGGTAACAGGAAAAAACATAAACAAGTAAATAAATGAATAGAGTTTCTAAAATATTCAATTTGTGCTTTTTTCCCCTTTAAAAGCACCCCGAGTGTGAGAACTAAGTTGTGTTTTTTGTGATCAATCAATAAACCCAGCTGCTCCGGGCTCTTCTTTCTACCATCTCCTCAGCTCCTGCCTCCTCATTCCTCCTCTCCCATGCCTCTCCTCCCTCTCCTACTCCTACTTTTGCTCCTGCTCCTCCTCCTCCTTTCCTCCTCTCCATCTCCCCCTGGCCATCGGGATTCATTACAGGCTGAGCTGATTCATGGCTCAGTCTCACATCATTGGTGAGCACGGAGGCATGCCTATAAATCTGCAGTTACACACTACTAAACACACACACACACACACACACACACACACACACACACACACACACACACACACACACACACACACACACAC